>JAOXJP010231318.1:0-10648 GCA_025762735.1 Platanus orientalis | reverse complement strand
TCCGTACCCTGATGCCGTTTTCACAGTTCTCACAAGATTCGTTATCACCTAATTTTTAGTGGCTCGTTTCGGTGTTGCTCGTGTTAGTCTCATGACTCATCTATGGAGTGATGTGGTGAATTTTTTTTTTTTTCATAGAAACAATTAAGTTAATTTATTTTTATTCATTATGCATTGAGTGACTAGATTGTTTTTATTTTGGGATAAAATTAATCGATTGCATTTGTCAAATAATCAAGTATTTTACAAAATAGACATATAAAAGGCAAAACAGTACAAAATTTAAATAATCATTTATCAACTCTTAGGAAACAAATGTTTTATCTCATAATTTGTATGTCCTACCGTGTCCTCACAGTACAACCGACACGTGATGGATGGACTTTTGAATTTGGTGCCTTTTTTAAAATATGGAGCAAATGTTCATTTGAACATCTTTTTACAGTTTCAACCCTATACATCTCATTTGAATATATTTCCTTTGACAATTGTTTTTACCGTTTTAACCCTATACACCCAACCTTTGTACGTACTACGTAGGATACAGTGAGACATATAAATTCTGGAACAGAACATTTGTTCCCAAGTCCCAACCGCTCAATATAGAATTTTTTTTTATGTTCACTTCTCCCTAATATAAAATCCTGTTTAAACCTAACCCCTAATTTTAGAATATTAGGTGAACATTTCCTTCAACCCCTAGAAGGGAGAGGAATTGCTAACAGGTCAAGTAGAAAAACCCACTCTCCACTTCTTCGTTGTCCTTTGGGAAAGCGATTTGGAAGAGTGAAACAGTGGGATGAGAAGATTCAACAACAGCTCAGTCAACTTGCTGCTTTAAGTGGTGTTGTAAGAGATAACGAATATTATAGGTTGTGTTAAGACTATATACAATATAAAATATGTGGTGATGGAGGGGACCCCTATTGATTTAAAACGTATATCAGGCTCCATCTATTCGTCTGAATTTGGGCCAAGTCCGATTATATCCAATATGGGATTCTATTGATTAGATAGCTTCTAGCAACTGGTTAGTTGGATTAGAAACCTATCAATATTTGTGCAAATCCAACAGAATCCATTCATTTTGCAATTCATCAATTCCTCTTTTTTATCTCGAAAGGCTGGATTTGTGATCAAATCTTGTGTTACATCCTTTTTATTGTGTTGGCTGCTGATCTCTAGTCGATTCCACCAGATTTGTGTTGAAATATAATAAGTATATTAACTCATCCCTCTCCTATCACCTTAGGGTTTTAGAGTATCATAAAACCCCTCCATAGACACGAATATTCTACCGGGCCTCGCACCTAGTTCCCTCACCTTTATCGTTGAAATATAGTAAGTATAGTAACTCATCCCTCTCCTATCACCATGTCAACAAAAAATTAACCAACTCTCCCAAAACCTTAAGGTGTTAAGAGATACAAGAATTAATATACTTTAACAATTTGTTTCGTATTTCTTGGCAATCAAACAACAAATAGAATTGTTGTATTGTTTTCTTTTCCAATTCTAATCTTTTCCAAATCTATCTTTTTTTTTTTTTTTTTGGAATCTATTCCTCTTTTTTATTCCATTCAAATTTGGACGATTAGATGGAGTCATAGTGAAAAAGCATGACCCTCTTGTTCTAAGTGTTGAGTGACATGTGGTAAAAAAGTGGAAAACAATCACTTAGTACTGGGTGTAAGATGTGATGTTCACATTTTTTACCATGTATCATCCAACACTTGACAGAAGAGGATCATTACATGTTTTTTCTCTGTAGGAAATCCGTTTTGCCATAAATTCTCCCAAGAAGAGAACAGCCAGCGAGAAAATGGATGATAACAATATTCCTTGGGCCAACAATAACAAGGATAATTTACATAATGCCTCCCCAGAAGTCTCTACCTTGACTATCAATAATTATAAATAAAAAAAAACCCTATCAAAAATATTTTATTTACATAAGTAGCTAGAGTGTGATTTTACCACAATACCCATTGTTTTAAATATAATAATAAGAGTAATACTATATCAAATACTAAAATTGTCCTTAGTCACAAAACCTCAAATTAATCGGGTTATTAGTCCTAACCCCTTTGTCTCCTTTCTCCATCTTCTCCCAGCTCAAGAATTGTCTGGTCCTCTATTTTGTTGGTTCTCTGGTAAACCCGTCCAACCCAGTGGTTAAATTTGGCACCACTTCTTCATACATTCCCGCCGAAGCATCGTAAATGACGAGCCGGAATCTACCAACATTCCATCGTTCCCTTCTTTATTTACTCTCTTTAAATTCTTAGGCGCCTCATCATCTTCTATTCAGAAACACCATTATCAACAAAAAGATTTGAATTCCCCCATTTATCCCTTCTCCATATCGAGACTCCTCATTGACCTTGCTATCTGACCCGATTTCTATTGATGTTCCCATGGAAGACCAAGATGGGATCTCTCAGACACTGCCACCTTCACCTTTCACAAGAGCTAACTTTGTCTGTGTCAGCAGACCAGGTTGGAGAGTGACATGAAACGAAATAGAGGATGGGATGATTGGAGGAGTGGTGGTGGAGGTATCGTGTTCACAAAGTATGCATTCAAATGGGGCGTAGGGAAACCATACAAGATAGCTGTTAGTATCCATGTAAAGAGAAACGATCTGAGCTGGGTGAGAACTGAGAGATTATGAGATAGTATAGTCGCTACCAAGAGAGAGAGTGAGAGATATTTGATGGGGGCGGTGGTGGTGGTGGCGATGGTGGAACTGGGTGGTGGAATATATTCTTGCCTGATCACAAGTCCATCTCCATTCCTGAAACTTCAAAGAATGCAAAGAACCTTTATTAATTGAGATTTGGTTCATGGCTTAAAAGAGAGCAGATAGAGAAATTGCAAGTTCTAAGAGTAGTGATTCAATTAACCACAATCTGGCAAACTAAACATAGGTCATTCCACCTTATCATAAACATGACTTACTTATCTTAATGTATTCCCAAAAGCCTGATCCACTGAGACCCGGGGTTTGGGTTGTATAGATGTCGTCATTCCACCTCTTGAAGGCGAAGACCTCATTTCTAATGGCACAATGGTTCCTGATGATGATATGCCCAGCCTTCAACAGTTAATCTGCAAAGAAGACGCAACGGTTTGTGGGGGTTCTAACCAAAGAGAAGTTCAAAAGGCTTTGGGGAGTATTTGGATGAAATTTTTGAGAGAGCGCAATGCTCACTGTTGACCATGAAGCATTGAAAGCCCCATATGTCACAGACCATTGCTCTCTACCATCTATTACCCGTGGCCGCCCGGGTTGGCTTTGTAGGGTTTTTTAGGGGTAGTGATATTCCTAAGGTGGGGATTTTTTTACACCTTCTTCATGCATCAACAGTGGCTCATGGCCTCCAATTTCGTCTCAAAGGTGAGCTTCCATAAGAAGTCGAGAGAGAAGATCCACAGCACCATAGTCTTATGGAGGAGCTGCGTAACGGAGCAGAAACCATAGCTTTAGATTGATGCCTCGCTCGGTGCGAACAACGTTGAAGGTCCATTCTAGGTCATGAAGGTGGAGTCAGAAAGAGATGGAACCACCATGGAAGACCAAAGTCATCAAGATAGGCTCAAAATAGCAATAGGAGATGTGGGTTCTTAGACTTCTTGACACCATAATGGAGGAGAGGAGAATATAGAAGCTAGAGTGTTGAAACCCAAAAAGTGTGCATGAATGTAAAATATATTTCTTACTCGCCAACTAATCATAGTGAGCAAAAATTTGGATCTTCATTCGTCGGAAATAAAGAGATTTCAGTTATTCACATTCGCCCCAAGAGTGTACGTGAATGAATTGTTCACACTCGTGCACTACGGAAACCAGAAACTAAAAATTTGTTTTATCTCTTCCCAAAAAGGTTCTTTTGGATAACTACGACTCTTGGGAGTCCCTTAATTGCCCAGAAGATGGATTTTCTCATAGAAGAATCACCTAAAACTTTGGGATAACATTTGAAGAATCTCATTCCAACAGAAACAATATGAAAGAGATAGAGTTCTTCTCAAACGATGACTGTTTCTGTGGCCTATAAATACCTACATGCACAAAGATAGAGGAGATACACAAGAGATACGAGGAAGAATGAAAGAAAGTTAAAGAAGTGAAGGTTCATTGCAAGGCAAGCTGTGTTCATTTCTTGAAATTCTGCAAGCTACTTCTCTTCCAAAAGAGGAGGATTTACGTCCATTACACATCTGCAACCTCCCTAAGGAAGATATCATAGGGAGCTTGAAGATGAATCAAGTTTCAGATAGGTAAACTCGTTGATGAATGAACAAGTGTAATCCACATACATATATTTGAAAGAGTCTCTCTACTTTCCCCTTCTTTTTCTCTTTTACATAATTTGCAACTCTGTTTTGTGATACATAATTTAAAAATAATCAGAGGTTGGCTGTGCTAAATGGCTATAATTAACAAGTTTATCAAACTTGGAGTTTTAGCCCCCCACTCATAAAAATAATAAACTATCATCTAAAAATGGCTAGGTAATTTGTTCAACGAATTTCGCTTTATACACAGCTTGAAATTTGGTGTTACAAATTTCTAGCACGCTCGGTGGGACTAAACTTTCCTCCTATCTCTCTTTAAGTTTCTTGTATTAATGGTTGTTTTATGCCTTGATAGGTACCCTAATGGAGTTGCAACTGTGAAAACCTCTGCTAGTTTGCCATAAGTCATAAGGAAAACGTGCATTGGTTATCCTCAGAATCGAGTTAATTGTTGGAGGATTGTTCTCAAAATTTGATGAATCAATGATAATTTGTATAGGATCAATAAGGCGGTATGGCCTCACTACAGGACTACGACTTGGTCTTGTCGTAGGAGTTGGTCTTGGATTGGTACAGGACCTAAGCCTCATCTTTTTAGGATGGATATCAACAGGAGGAGCGGAGGATTCACCCATGTTTATCCTTGAAGACTTTCATTTGGGTGCCATTATCTGAAAAGAACAAAAGAAATAAATTTTTTTCTCAATACGAAAAGTAGCTCGTGAGTGGTACAAAATTTGGGCGAATGTGGATTAAAAGTATCATTCGCGCACACTAAATGTCTTAAACTCAACTTGCGAATGAAATGAGGAGTCATTCGCAACTTCTAGCCCACTCAAGCAGGCAACTCACTAGATAAATCAGGAGGCCGCGAATGAGCTGCAAAGGTGATGATCACCCCAAGGGTGACAATTTAAGCTATAAACAGGGAAGACAAAGAATAAAAGTAGACGGTCTGAACTTCTATCCTGAAACCTCTCTAATGATTTTCTTGGCTCAACAAAGATTTTCTCTTCCGTACAAGAAAAGAAATCAAAATCAAGAAAGAGGAAGAAAAAACAGGCATTCTTTCGTGGTATAACATACCTCATCCAAAAAGAAAGTGAAAAAGAAAACAAAACGAAGGCAGAACTTACGTTTTTAAGAAAGGAAAGTCTGAATGAAGCTCTGTTGTGAATGAATTCTGAAGAGATGAGCTGAGGAAGAAGAAAAGAGACTTATATACTCGTAGGGGTATATTTTTCAAAAACATAAAGAATTTTAAAAGTCTCAGGAACAAATAAAGAATGTGTATCGATAGAAATAATTGAAATCTGTTATTGTTGCCTCAAAAAATGCATTATCTCCTTGTTGCACTCATAATGCATTTTCCAAGGGGCAACTGTTGAAACTCAAAAAGTGTGCGCGAATGTGAAATATATTTCTCACTTGCCACATTAATCATGGTGAGTAAAAATTTGGATCATCATTTGCTGAAAGTAAAGGGATTTCAGTTATTCACTTTTGCCCTAAAAGTGTGCTCGAATGAATTGTTCACACTCACGCACTACAGAAATCAGAAACTGAAAATTGGTTTTATCTCTTCCCAGGAAGGTTGTTTTAGATAACTACAACTTTTATCAGTCCCTTAACTGCCCAGAAGATGAAACAAGGTGGATTCTTGCATAAAAGAATCACCTAAAACTTTATGATAAGATTTAAATAATCTTATTCCAACATAAACGATATGGAAGAGATAGAGCTCTTCTCAAATGAAGACTCTTCTCTAAAATCGTTTATGTGGCCTATAAATACCCACATGCACAGAGATAGAGGAGATACACAAGAGATACGAGGAAGAACATGAAAGAAAGTTGAAAAAGTGAAGGTTCATTGCAAGGCAAGCTGTGTTCGTTTCTTGAAGTTCTGCAAGATACCTTTCTTCCAAAAGAGGAGGGTGTACGTCCATTACACCTCTGCAACCACCCCAATGAAGATATCATAGGGAGCTTGGAGGTGAATCAAGTTTCAGACAGGTAAACTTGTTGATGAATGAACAATTATAATACATATACATATATTTGAAAGAGTATCTCTATTTTCCCCTTCTTCTTCTCTTTTACATAATTTGCAACTTTGTTTTGTGATATATAACTTAAAAATAATCAGAGGTTGGCTGTGCTAAACGGCTGTAATTAACAAGTGTATCAAACTTGAGGTTTTAGCCCCCCATTCATAAAAATAATAAACTAGCCTCTAAAAATGGCTAAGTAATTTGTCCAACGAATTTTGCCTCATACACAACTCGAAATTTGGTATTACACGAAGGTTGTTCTAAGATAGCGACTCTCGTTCTCGAGATATATAGATGGTGAGAAGAGTGAGTTGCAGGTTAGTAGCCATTAATGAAAAACCTGATAAAGGTTTAAGAATTAGGGTTTGTTGCATAAAGCAAGAAAGCATAAAGTCATGATTCCAGTGAGATTTGTAGAGGAATCCGGTGAGATCTTAGCAAGTGTGTCTCAGAACTCTAACGAGAGAGAACAAAATGCATAAGGGGTTAAGCTAATGGATTGTCTTGGTTGGTGTCTCATTGGTTTGATATTGCTTACTTGAATGATTGTTAATGAGATCAAGTTATTTAGTTTTAGATCGTTAGATTCTGGAATATACTCATGTGTGACCAAGTTTTGTGGTTATTTGTAACAAGAACATTTTCGTCATCCTCAAACACCCTCATGTGTCATAGGGTAGTTTTGAAAAATAAAAGTTTTAGATCATGTTATGCGTTTAACTAATAGTCAACGATGGACAACTGATGGGAACAGTTAATATACTTGTTATATTTCAACAAATACAATAAAAAAGAGAAAATCCAAGAAACAATTTTCCTGAGAAACGTTCATTCATTTGACAAACGGGTTCATTCAATTCTTACTTTAATGTATGTTATTGTATAACATATCAAAACAACTATATATGTAGGGCTGCAAATTATCTGGGAAAAAATTTCTAGATCCGTCTGCATCCTGTCCGAAATAAGCTCACCTGGAACAGTGAAGATTCTGTTCGTTTAGATACCCAGTCCGTTAAGAAAAAATCTGATTATAACAGATTGGATAAGGAGATATGTCTATCAGATCCGCAAAAAACTAGGCGGCTCTCGTTCTTGCTCTTAGAGTTCTCCAATCCCCATTGTAAACACTTAAACACCTCCCAAGCTATAGCTTTCCGTTGGCTGGACAGCGTTCAGAAGTCCAATTTTAGGAAAAAGTCTTCAACCAACTCTCCCTCTTAGTCTCTACTGTCGACCAAACAGTTCTCTACCAAATCGGTAACCATAAAACATGATACTTTCTTTTTTTTATTTGTTTTTTTATCTTCTGTTTTAGGCATCTGCAAAAAATTTCTATCTTGACTTTCCATGGCATAATCAAGCCAATACAACAATATCAAATGAGTTGATATTCATTACATGTGATGTTCATGATATTTCAATCATGGTTGTAAAATGGCTATTGAGAAATTTTCAGCATATTTACAAGTATTTAATTCAGATATAATCACATTTCAGTTTATGTTTTTTTCTGAAATTTGTTTGGAAACATAGAAATTCAACTTATATGTGTTGTGGTCCATCTTGTAGCCAGATTTCTGTCTCTGGATCCTATACCTGGTTATCAAAACGGATCCAGAGACAGGTATGTTTTTATGTGTCCCGCCGGGCATAGGGTCGGGTACTGGATCTATGTTTATTTTAGCGGTTCAGGTACCGGATCTATGTATATCAGGTCCATTTACAGCCCTATATATGTGTACATAATTAGACCAGGAGTCTAGAGGCCTATTGCCAAGTCCAGAAAAAAGCTTATTCAGATTCAGATATTCAGGTCCAGGCTCAGTTCCAACCCAACTATAAAACCCAAAGCCCAGCATGTCGTCAGGCCTGCTAAAAGCCCATTAGGCTGGCTCGGCCAAGTGACAGCCCTGACTACATCCTCTTAAGCCACGTAGAATCTCACAAAAGCCACCTAAAGCACTAAACCACTCGGCCAGCCAGCTTTGTGTTCCTCTTGGCTGCCAAAGTTATGATTCCTTCACGGCTCCTAAGGGATGGTACAGTGAAGGTCATCAATAAAGCTTTATAGCTACAGCCATTGTTTTAAAACTCTGTGCACCTTCCGCTAGGATCGGTTGGATTTTTGGTTGAATTGCTCTATGATTCATACCATGACTTGTAATTTGGCCTAGTCGCATAGTGGATAGAAGGATTCATTCAGTTTTAGGACCTTTTCTTTATTGTCATAAGTATTGCTTTCTCTTTTTGTTTAGTATTTTTTTCTTATATTTCATTTTTAATTAGACTCACATGGCTTGCAAATCCTCAAATTGAAAGAAGTTAATTGTCGAGTTTTAAATAACAATTCAAGGGTAGTGAGAAACCAATTCATCACATGGATATGGCTTAATTTTCTTTTTCTTTTTTTCTTTTTTTTTATTTTTGTTAATAAATAAAACTTCATTGCTTCTAGATCAAATGATTACAATTTCCAGATCTCTTTCTACAATATCTTGTAACTATTGCGCTGGATAATCTATATCCATGATAACATATTCAGATGATTAATCTCATATTCTGCTTAAACATTTGCTACCTTTATTCAATTCCATCTTTACTTTGGAAAATTAAAAGTTCATCAAATTCAAGACTAATTTTTTGCACTTCCAAACATTGTCTAATTTATATTCAACATACCTCCAAATCTCTCTACAATAAATTTATTATTTTCGATGAATCTCCTTCAATTATTATTTTCTTTACTCCTAAAGTTGTTGTTCCTAGTCCCAGTAGAGTCACTTCATAATCTTCCATCAATGGAGAGGACAATATCTTTCTTCCTAGTCTTGTTATCACCCATCTACCTTTATTTTTTCTCATAAGGATTCCCATACCAGCAATCTGCTATTATACTTTTCTACTAAAGTTGTCCCATCGAAATTCAGCTTCATAAACTTATCCTTTGGAGGTATCATCTGATAAATTTTCCATTAATCTTTTCATCTGTGACACACTCGTAAAGATTATCAGGGCACAAGTTCTTGGGAGCACGGATTTTGTTTGCCTCCCTTAACGAACACTCTGTCTGCTGGGTGTCAGGGGCTGGACACATCAGTGTCGAAAAGTGATAAGTTCGACACTGATGTGTCCACCCCCTGATGCCTAGCAGACGGAGGGTTCGTTAAGGGAGGTGGACAAAATCCTTCTCAAAATTTTGGAGGTGTTTGACTAATTTTTCAGGAGTACCCCTGCTAAATCACCCATTGGATGTTCTTTCCTTCTCATGATTGTTGCCGCAGTGATAATTCCAGTGCCGCGTGCCACATAGGATTCACTCATTAAGGCACATAGACCATATAAAGTCATCTATTCAATGCTAGCCTCTAGAGCAATCCATTTATTGTAGGAGACTTGTTAAATTCGTAGAAGACTTGTAATATTGCTAAGAACCCTAATTAGGTTTAAGTATATAACAAAGCTATCCCAAGGTTAGAAGCTAAACCAAAACTAGAAACCCTATATAATCACCAAATAGAGCAATCCTAAAACCTAATAATCTCTAATAAAAACTTTATAATCTCAAACTACTATACCATTTATGTCGTATACATCATAGATGAGATACCATAGGCCTTACAATGATCCCAAGTCTGAATTACTGAAAAGGTTTCTAATAACCACTATATTAGGAATTTCGGGCAGGCACCATCCGATAAATCATTTTTATCAATTGATAAAAATAAATTAAAAAAAAATGTATATATATAATAGAAAAGAAGACAACCTGCACATAAAATAAAGGCACATCAAAAAGCAATATCTCCACTTTTAAACACCAAACTGTCTCTTTTTAAAAGGAATCCAACTTATGCTCTTCAGGTTTGCAGTAAAGAACCCCACATATGATACCCATAAAGCTAATATGATGAATGGTGAGAGCTAGTCTTAGCTTATAAAAAAGAAAAAAGAACAAATTTAGGAAGGTGGGTGGTGGAGAACTTGCGTTGAACAGTAGGGTTCTTCCATTAAAGGAAAGTGGGAATCAACAAGTGCACCAAATTCCAGCCAAAGCAACAAGTTGAATGATTCACCGACGCCAAATATGAAGGCTTTACGCTTTCAGCAACCGAACTCGGTGGCTCAATTTGGAAACTTAGTCGTTGTGGCTCTAGCCATGGTTATTGGTGGATAAAATTATAGAACCAAAAAAAAAAAGCATCATTCGAAAGCCAAAGTCTTCCTCCTACAAATGGAAAGGCGTGTCTACGTCTCATTCATTTTACATATATTCCTCTAAATAGGGTACTC
>JAOXJP010231317.1:0-10648 GCA_025762735.1 Platanus orientalis | reverse complement strand
ACCCTCTTTAATAAAAGTGGACTGAAGTCCCTAAAATACCCTCCTATATGATCACACGACCAGCACTTATTTCTCCCCTTATTTTTGCATAAATAAATTAATATAAAATACACAATTTATCCCCTAAACATTGCTAAACACTAACCCCTAATCTATGGCTATAAAAAAACCTTATTACATACTAAAAATCAAATAAAAATATCCTCTCTACCAAGCACATTTGCCCCCTTTCTTCTTTCCTTGAGAAATTTTAGACTTAGGATTCCAAAGGGGGTAGTTTCTCTCTAGATATTGTAGAGCTACTACATCAAGTTGTTTGCACAAGTTTTTCATTAAAGTAGTCAAACCTCTTTAATACATTTTCTATATAGTGTGATTGATTCAACATCAATCCTTCATTTGTTCTGTAGGTTCTTCATATTAAACTTAGATCCTAAAAACGTCTTTGTATTTTTAACTACTTCTAAGTTAATACCCATGATCAACATGTCATCGACATACAGACAAATTATTATACCAGTTTTCCCAGAAAACTTGTTACACACATATTTGTCTGAATCATTAATGTTGTACCCATTTCTTATAAGTGTTTTGTCAAATTTTTTATGTCATTGTTTTGGCGCTTGTTTTAATCCATAGATTGATTTAACAAGCTTACACACTTTATGTTTTTGCCCTAAGACCACAAATCCTTCAGGTTGTATCATATATATTTCTTCTCTAAATCAATATTTAGAAATGTAGGTTTTTATATCCATTTGGTGCACAACCAATTTGTAGATTAATGCTATAGCCATCAATGCTCTAATGGTTGTTATCCTAGTAACAGGAACATAGATATCAAAATAGTTTATGCCCTACTTTTTCCTGTTACCTAAAGTTACTAATCTTGCCTTAAATTTATTATGGTCCCATCATGTTTCAGTTTCTTTTTAAACACCCACTTACTTCCTATAGTCTTAGTGGTTGGAGGAAGATCCACTAGTTCCCAAGTATGATTTGCTAGTATGGACTCTAGTTCACTATTTATGGTTTTTCTCTCCAGAAAGCAGCATCTGGTGAGGTTATAGTTTGTTTATAGGTTAATGGGTCTCCATCCACCAAATAGCATATTTACTCATATGAAAGTACTTTGTATTCCAACAGATAGGTGACAAAATCATCACCCAAATATGTTGTTTTTCTTACTCTTTTGCTTCTTCTAGGTTCTAATTCATTTCCTACCTCTATTGTTTTATCAGCTTCTTAAATTTGTAGGGGTTCTATTCTTCATTGGGAATATACTCTCAAAGAATTCTACATCATTTGATTCTATTATTATGTTTGGTTCTAAAATATTATTTTATGTTCTAAGTACCAAAAACCTATATGCTACACTATTATGTGTTAATGTATATTATCAATTCCATAATTTGTAAAATACACGGAGTGGTAGATTAGGCATGGCATAAGCACATTGCATATCTTAGTCATGTCTGTAATCATCAAGTGGTTGGTTTCTAAAAAGGAAAACGAGCTCCAAATACTTGAAGCTGAGAATGATCCGTTCCCAAGATTGCCAAGGTTCGAAGACTTGAAGACCCAAAGTTCATCAAGCTCAAGAAAGGTTTGTAAAGGTATATAATATGATAGACATAGGATAAAAGTCCTTTGCATAACCTTATAGACCAACACATGCCACCTACATAGGTTCCCAAGTGAGTGAGAGTATGTTCAAGGCACAATGGCAGAAAAACAGGGGAATTGGATTGATCTGGAGGGTGTCAGATCAATCTACACTTAGCGGATCGATCCGCTACTTACCAGATCGATTCGGCAAGGCTCGGGTGTCTCAGACTGAGACACTGGATCAATCCAGGGATGTCGGATCGATCTATGCAGATCAATCTGACATAGCCGAATCAATCCGCCATCGCAAAACTTCAAAAAATAAAAGAGATCAACGTCTGCAATTTTTTGACCGTTGGGGTAGATGCCATATCAAGGGTGCACGACTGTGATTGTCCCCTATAAGTATGAAAGAAGCTCAACTGAGCTCTCTATAAGACAAAATGACCTTGAACAAAAAAGATAAGAGAGAGCTAAGGCATTTACACCTCCCAACTACAAAAGGCTCATGCTAATGAGCATTGATTGAAGATCAAAGAGCCTTTAAGTACTTCCCTAGCACTCTACACTTGAAGAACAAGAAGAGAGAAACAAGGTGAAGGGTTTACTCCTAAGTAAACCCTTGTAAGAAGTAAAGAGGCGCTCTTGGAAGCTTGGTAGAACCCATTGGCACACTAGTTCAACAAAGGAGCAACCGCCTTCATGTGCATCAAGTAATACACAAGTCTTGTGAGGTAATTTGTATTGACTTCTTTTTATATATTGAGACTTTAGCACCCGCCGGAGACACCAAGAGTAGAACTTACCTTTGCAAGTAATAGGTTTTAGAATTTTAACCTTGATTGTAATGTAACTCAATCTAAATAAAATTTTGTTGCTCCATAGTGAACTTTGAGAGTGGATGTAAATCCGAGTGCCGAACCACTATAAATATCGTGTTGTGTGTTTGCTTGTGGTGTGAATTATCTCCTCTCTATCCTTATATGGCATGCTAAACATCTTACATATAATCCTTCATATATGTTATCACTTAGGAATTTAAAGCAATTGAAAGAATTTAAAATTAAGAATTTCCATTAAATTGCACTTGTAATATTTGAACTATATCTTGGTGTGCATTAAATTCCAAAGAATTAGAATAATATCTAAGTTGGAATTTTAAATGGGGGTTAATCAAAAGAATTTTTAGAAATCCTATTCACCCCCGCTCTAGGATAAAGCCGGACTTTCATTATGTGCATAATCTATAAAGAAATAATCATTTGTTTTTATCCTAGTTTTCTTTTCTTAGGATCAAGTAATCGTACTTTGGCCAGACACCCCTATACTTTCAAATATTTAAGGTTATGCTTATAGTCATTCCATAGTTCGTAAGGTGTCTTACCAGTTTTCTTATAAGGTATCATATTTTGTATATGGCAGGCTGAGAGTATTGCTTCCCCCCACATGTTCAAAGGTAAACTTGAACTAATCAGCATGACATTCATCATTTCCTTTAAAGTTTTATTATTACATTCTGCATCCCCATTTGACTCTAGTGTGTAGCGTGCAGTTGTTTCATTGATAATTTTATGTGACTTACAATAATCTTTAAATAGGTTAGAGTCATATTCTCTACCTCTATCTTACTTTGGCCAGACACGCCCACACTTTCAAATATTTAAGGTTATGCTTATAATCATTCTATAGTTCGTAAAGTGTCTTACCAGTTTTCTTATAAGATATCATATTCTGTATATGGCAGGCTAAGAGTATTGTTTCCCCCCACATGTTAAAAGGTAAACCTAAACCGAAATATCTCTAATATTATCCTAGAGGGGGGGTGAATAGGATATTAAATTTATTCTACCATTTCTTGCCAATGTTAAGATTAATTTTAATCTTCTTAAGTGAGTGTGTCTTCAAGGTGTTACTCAAGCATTCAAACAAATATGTAGCAAGCAATAGAAAATATGAGCACTAATAAAAGAGACAAACAATCACACACTCAATCCACAACACAAGATTTATAGTGGTTCGACACTAAAGCCTACGTCCACTCTTCTAAAACTCACTATAAGTTTAGGTATATTTCATTTAGATTATCACATACAACCTAGGTCAACATACAAAACCTCACTACTTGCTCACAAGCAAGCTACTCAACAATACTCGATGTCTTTAGTGAGTGTGCACTACTTTCGGTGTCTCCGACAGAGGTAGTAAGGCTTCTTGTGTTTTCGGCAGAAGCAAAGCAAAGGATGATGAATGCATATGCAAATGAATACAAAATGAATAGCAAATATTACCACTAAGTTGGTTGATGTTGTTCTTACCACATGTGGGAGTGTTCCTTATTGAGCTGATTTGCCTTATACACCCACTTCTTCTTCAAGTTATGGCACTAAAGCTTCACAAGCTAGGCCAATCACAAAGAGGGTTTCTTCAAGGGATAACCCAAACCACACCTCTTAAGTAGATGTTAGCTAATATGAGCTAAGAGGGAACCAAGAGAGATTTTCTTGATGAACTTTCAAGCTTGCAACTCAAGCAATGGAGGAATAGATACATGATATTGGTAGATACATGAACTCGTTCAATTGGACTATGATATTCTGAGCCCTAGATTGTAGGAAAATTTTCTTTTTGAGATTGGCTTTCTAATAAGGATCACTATTCTTGGTTAAATGGACGTTACGTTATGTTTTATAATATAACAATTGTATAGATGATTAGAAGTCCAAATATTTTGGTATCTAGACACCATAAAACATGTGGACCACACCATTTCATCATCTAGGTCCTTATTTGTTTGAGAACTATGATAGGAAAAAAAAAACTCCTAATATGTTGGGATTACTTTTGTGAGAAAATCCATCTTTCCACAACGTGATGGAGATAATAGATAAGATTTTTCTTTAGAGTCTGATATTAATTGAATTTCTCCCTAAAAATATACAAGGATTTTTTTTTTCCAATTAGGAATCTAGGGGTGTTGTGTGAGTGTATATTTGAACATATGGGTCATAGTATTTGTTTATCTATTATTTTTTCTTGTCCACCAAGTGTTACCGAAATTCATCTAGTGGTTTTATGGAAAAGCCCATATACAAAAATGCCCACATTCATATAAGCCTATATATTGAAACAAATCAATTTTTTGGCTCATATAATTGAGAGGCCCAATTTATGGCACAACTTCATGTTGTTGACCGGATAATAAATAGTTGAAGTGTTGAACCCCTGAATTCCCACATGTGACTTTGTCCCTATCATGGTGACACACTTGGATTCTAGCCTTGTTGACGTCTAACTTTAGGTTGAAGATCAACTCTATTTTGGATGATGTAGAAGTTGGGTTTGAACAAAAACATTCATCAATTAGAATCAAAAACCAATTTTACATTGAAAAGGGAGAGTAGTCAAGGTAAAATATTCTAAAATGTGGAGGTGTTAGACTATATAAGGATGACTAGAAATCAAGGAATACAATATAGGGTTTCTTACTTATTTGATATTGAATTTAGAAATATCTCATTTTATAGAGGCATCTACACAACATTGTACACACATATATGTATGTGCTTGTGAACAAATAAAGGTTACCACTACAAAGGAGCAACCGAATAATGTGACTAGTAAAAATAACATAGAAAGGAAAATGTGATTAATTTTATGCTAAATTTTTTATTTGCACTAGATCATACATAGTTTTTGTTATTTGGTTTTAAGTAGATTCACTTATAAACTTTTTTTTTAGATAAGTGTTCACTTATAAACTTAGGTACTTACCTTGAAAAGTTGTGACCAAGTGTAAGAATACTTGAAGAAAACTACAAATTGATTGAAAAACCTTATTGAAAATTCCAAATTAGAGACTTTGAAGCGCATAAGTGTATGGATATATACTCTTGGAGGGGCTGAAATATCATAGGAGTTTAAGTACATGTATAACTCACACGAAAATGGAGTGAGTTTATGGCACTTGTAGACAAAATGCAAAGAAGTGAAGTGGCTAAGAAATTTATTTCAATTTCTTTGCATAGTGATAGTACATCTACAATATCACTGTATGGGAAAATGTACGTTGATAAGTCTAGGAACATTAGACTTGGATATTTATCTATGTTCTGTGCATACTACAACCATATGTTGTTCCAAATATATTGATATGTGCAACCAAATGTGATTTGCTTCACCTTGTATAATGAAGTGGGTGGTAACAAAGTAGTTTGGTAAAGCCAAATTCAGAGGGAATAGAATGGTGTAGACAACTTCCATTTGTTATGACAAAGTATATTGGATTGAGTTGTCTTACTCAAGTTTGGTTCTTCCATGAAAGGTTTCTTTAACAAAATTTTGGGCCCAAATTATTATGATAATTATAATTGCATATGTAACATGAACCTCTTGTCCTTTTATTATGCATCTGTTATTGTGTCTTGCTTACATATTAAACTTCCTTATACTATTGTAATCCTTATAATTTTGTTGACTAATTATTTATTGGGCTAAATATTTACACCAATGTTGCATCAAAATAGAATGCAACATTATTCCAAGTTAAAAAGGGAAGCTATTTTATTGACTTGACAAATAAAAAATGGAATTCATGAGAAACCTAGTATAAGTTCTTTATGATAAAGAATTATACCCCTAATGTGTGAGGGTATTTATTTGAAGTAAGACTACCATATATGCCATGTATTGCACAAGAACATAATTAATTTTATCTTGTTATGGTCTTAAGTATGTTTACATAGAATCCTAGTTACTTGCGTTAGAATGTTGTTTCTCATGTGCTTAGCTACTTGTGGAAAAACTAGAAATTTTTTTATTGTATCAATGATAATTATATATACTTGAACGTGTGTTGATTGTATTTGATTATTTGATTTTGATGAATCTATAAGAGGATGGGTATTTATCCTCTATAACATCGTGGTATCTTGAGATTCCAAGAAATAAATTTACATAAAACATTTACAAATCACTATGGAATCGGATTTTCTAGCATTAGCGGTTGTTGGCATAATGGTAAAGGAATTCATCTTATAAAATTTTTATAGCCTAAACCAGTGTATGCAATATATTTGCATTATGAATGTAAAGATATACTTTTATGGGTGTACAATGGTACGTGTAATGATAAATTCAAACATATTGATCTGAGGTACTCATCATAAATGAGCATGTTTTGATAAAAAGGGAATTTACCTAATCCCTTTTTAAAAGGGCCTTGTAAGGAAATAATATGGGGGTTAGGGGGATGGGATTAAAGCCTATAAACTAAGTTCACTATGATAAAAACTCAACCTACATTCAGGTTCAATGGGAAAAACAAATTATAGAAATCAACTATGCAGTAAATAGAGATACTAATATCTCTAATCCACCCATAGTCAGTGTGTGCCTGTATGGATAAGGAATGGTGAGTATTAATACTCTAAATGAGTCTATATCTATATAGACAAGTGTAAGTCATACAACTACACTTTAGGTAGGATCACCTATGTAAGTGTGAAAGTGAGGCCACTTCCTATGAGATCTTAGGTTGGTTTAATAGAGCACTTACTAAATAGGATAATAGCACAAGGCTGTAAATGTATTAGTTTTGCTTAAATACTAGTAAGGTAAATTATGTGTTCAATATGTCTAGTTTAGTTGAAATGAGGTCCTTAGTTCAAAATTACAGTTACTATTCACCTCAACAAACTTTGATGTAATTGGACTGAGTGAATGTTCAAGTCAAATGACATTTTCATCTATACCTAATTTACCGTCTGCTCAGAAATGCAATACTGTTTATTTTATTTACTATATTTATTATAATTTTCTAAACTTTTTAAAAATAGTGGGGATTGTTAGATATTTTTAAAGTTTAATGAAGGTTTTTCAAACATTTTACAACAAAAAAATAAAACTATTCAAAACAGTTTTAAACCTAAAATTATTTTTAAATAATTAGATTTATTGATTTGACAAGTTCAATCGATTGAGCAAAATGTAACTCAAACCTATTTGATCGGTCGATGGAGATTCAATCAATTGAACAAAATGAGTTCTAAGCTCAGACACATTCGATCAATCAAAGTTTGATTAATCAAAACCTACTAGATTAATCAAATTGTTTAGATCATGAAAATATGCCTAGAATGAAGTTGCACAACTCTTCACATGAAGAGGTGTCTAATGTGTCTACAGATCCTATTAAGTGACTAATCACATGAAGGGGTGCTTAAGATGTCTACAGATGCTAATAAGTGACTCTACAAATTGTACAAACAATCACAACCATTGGCTAAAAGTACCCATATGAAATCTATAAATAAAGAAGTCCTACCCATATTTTAGATACTTCAAAATCATCTCTCTCCTCTATTTTTTTTTATTAAAAAATGTCTGTGTTTTTTCTCAGTTATTTTGTAAATGGTGTTCATTTTTGGATGATAATATCAAGTGTTTAAGTGTTGATCTCATGGTGCTACAAATCATTAATCAACAACACAACCTATTGGTTGGGCTTGTTTTATTCTAAAGATAGATTTGCTGACTCATTACAGTCTCTGTATTCTTCATTAAGAACAGAGTAAAGAAAAAATATTATCTTAAGGAAACCGTGATCCGTGACTCAAGCTTTGTTACATCTTCATCTTGTCTCATCTTTGCAAATACTTTTCTAACATTTGATCCCTAGTCTTCCAGATGATAGATAGATGCCATAGCCATCTGAACACGAGGGCATTGACTCTTATAAAGAGTTCTTCTTATTTGTTTGTTTCTTGTTCTTCTTCTTTTTGTTAGAACGATTTAAAAGGGACACTCATGGGCCATTGGTAGAGATGGGATTCAGTTTGCAATACTCTAATACAATACTTTTGACCAAATATCTTACATGACAAATGTCTTGTGACCAAAAAGTGCATGTGCCCCTCCATGATCAAGCCACAGATTGACTCAAGATATGTCTTTGAATTTCATGCTTCTTTTTGGGAACCTACATTTTGAGATAAACACTTTTTTGACACTTTAACCCATATATACCATGTGTCAGCCTATGTAGCATGGTCACAAAAGGTCGCAAACATTTCTTGGTCACATAACATTTATTTAAAACATTGTTATCCATAGAGATAGGCACCCCATGCATAACCTCAACATAAGATATTGATGTTGGAATGATGAGAAAGGATCCTCTTTAGTCGCCTAATGCTCTATTAGGGACCTACTTATTAAGGGGTGCAAGACGTCACTAAAAATTTTAATAATAAAAAACCCATCAGTTTTTGGCTCTTCCATTTGACCTTGGGTTAAAAGAACCCTGATTAACAAAGAGAATTTTACTATTCAACCTGTGGCAATCGGAAACCAATATCCAAAGGATATGAATTTCAAGACACAACATCCTTCATTCTTATATTGAGGTATTTCAATTGCATATAATTTTTTTTTCATTTCCTTATCATTCACATACTTTTATCAATTTTTGTCAATAATTTTTTTTCCTGCACTCATGTGCATTACCATAGGCTCAGTCCATTCATCACATTCAATCAATCGTAGCGGAATAGTAAGATAACACCTCAACTATATTCATATAAGATCTATAATGAATCTAAAATATAAATCCTATAACCACCATTCAAACCATGCTAAAAGACATAACAATCACATACTAAAGTGTTGAAACTAAAATCAACTAACTATTACATCTCTTGAAGAAATAACAATGTCTAAACTAAAATCTGAAACAATAAACTAATCATCTCTTCATTTAAGCAACTAAGAGCCACAATTCTCCAAGCATCATCTTTATTCCTACTCTAACTATTCTTCCTCTTCATTTCCTGTGTAGTATTTAGTGAGTTTGGAAAACCTAGCAGAAAAGATGCAATGCTATGCAGAAAGTAATGGTCAAGACTATAGCACAATGTGGATAAAAAATCATAAAACAAAGTTGAAGTAGATGAGACAATAAAATAATAGTTACAATAGTAATTTATCATACTACTCATACTATAACATATACTATCAATCTTATAAACATAACATTCTTTTACCTTTGTTCTTTTATTTTACTTTCATTCATTTTCTTATCACTTTTCTTAACATGTAGCATTCTTACTTTCCTTCTTTGCATATTTCATATTTTAGTATTTCTTTAAGTTTCTCATATTTTTTCATTTTTTCATTCTTTCGCGTAGCACTCAGACATTCACATATAACATTTTAGTAGTCTCATCTCAAAGACAATTCATTACAATATGATGTCATATCAACCTATTAACCCTCAACAAAAGGATCTATTCAAGCCTCGTTACCCCTGGCGAAGGGTCTGTTTAAGCCTCATTACCCTTAGCGAAAGGTTTGTTTAAGCCTCATTATCCCTGGTGAGGGGTTAGCCCAAAAGCATCACCCCGACAAAAGGGTCACTTTCACCATAAGCCAGGTGCAATGAGCATCATCATAGTAGCCCTTGGATGATGAAGGGTTGGAATAGAAACCAAACATAACATGTAGTTTTTCAGAGATCATATCTTTCATAAATTCATATAACAAAATTCATAACTTTAACAATTTATATTGCAGAAATCATAACACTAACAATTTAATCATTTCACATATACTTACACTCTTACATATAGCAGTAACTTAATCTAACAATTAACATAACCATATTACTTTCAAAACAAGGATTTTCTTGACCATCCTAAAACAATCTATAGATTTCTTTCTAAAATCCCATGTTGTATATATAACTTACTTCATTAATCTTCTTTACCGATCATTTTATAACTCATATATAGGTGTAAATAACATATAATAAGATTCAGCAATATGGTGATACATATACTATTTTGCAGAAAACATTACTCATATACATATGCTTTCATGCTTGAATCAAGATAAAATACAGAGATCAGAAGCAAGTTCAAAACCTATATCTATAATAATTAAAATCCTTGATTTTCATAAAAAAATATCATATTTTTCCTCACTTAGCCTTTTCAAATTTTTATAGAACTTTGGCTTTCAAAACTTAAGAAAACTCTTGAATCCT
>JAOXJP010231316.1:0-10648 GCA_025762735.1 Platanus orientalis | reverse complement strand
GGCCGGCCTCGAGCCTACCTAGGCCCGGGCCCGGCCCGGCCCATGCCCACCCCTATGCACATAGGACCTTACTCACTCAAAATATTCTATGAAATCTTAGAGGATTCTTTTGGGAAACTTATATACATACATATTGATTTTTTTAAATTTTCTTTGATTCCTTTTCTTGCAGAGTAATGGCACCCAGAAGAAAAATTTTATACGATCAAGAATTTCGGGAAAGTTCTCCTCTCCCATTCGTCAAACACATGAGTAGGCATGCAGCCAAAGCCTATTCAATCTTAAGTTTATTAACCCAATCGTTGAACATGCGCTATGCCCTCTAGACTTTATCAAAAGCATTTGCAAGGGTTGGTGTTGCTTAGATGATTGTGCGAGATGGGATAATTCAATGCGTGAGACCCTACTACTATTTATCAAAGAAGGAGAGATTCTCAAGGATTCAACTACTAGCAACTTCAAGAGTCTAATCCGAAAGATCTAATTGGGCTAGGCCGAATGGGTATGGAGACTCTATAGAGGTTCCTTTTCTTTTACTAGCAGCAAGGGAAAATGGGACGCTTTTGTTGAATATTGCCTTGATCACTACAGTGCAAAGATTGATGTAGTGGGCATGACCAAGGCATTGTGAGGTTCCATAGGTAGTTTTGACAAACACCACGTCATGGTGGCAAAATCCATTTTGAAGTGGTGCCCTAACACTAACACCTTCCTATGTTAGTATGGTGAGTTAGGGATCTTGCTGTGGGAGTTCATTGGCGTAAGCCATCTGTCTTTTAAAGAGAGACTGATGGAAGAATACATCCCTTTCAATGCTCATTTTGATATGCTTTCTCCCACATGCCAAAGGTTATTTCAAGTCTTTTTTGAGTTTGACGATTTAAGTGTCTCGTATAAGAGCTAGATTAGATGTATCTATAAAGGTCCATTAGGTAAAACTCTTGGCGGCAAACCTTTGCCAAGGACTAAAGAAAACATTCAATGTAGCGTTCTTAGTCGGAGTTTACATGACTTTCTTGAGTGGGTGGGCCTTACCAAGTAGTGTGGGTGAGTGGATATGCCCTGGACTGTTTATTGCTGTTGCGAACCTAGTCAATGGGGTTTGTATAAATCTGGCAGTCTCTAGTCTTTGTTGTCTATATAATGAGTTGCAGAATATTGTGGAAGAAGGTCTTGAAATGGACCAGATAGGGGAGAAATTAGCGTACCTCCCACTTCAATATTTTTGTGCATGGCTAGGCCTTCACTTCCCTTCCATTTACTAAAGAAGGGAGAAGAATCTTTGTACTATTGCTTATATCAACACATTGAAAAACCAACAAGTAGAGACAATGTTGTGGTCTTCTGCTTTATTTTTCGTTACCCAAAAACTTGTTCTTATCCTAGACCATCTATTTGGTAACCAGACTTTGGTAGATGACAAATCACTTATTGGAGATGCATGGGCTTATTTTTGCTCTCTTCGTAGCGGATTTTTATTGTGGAGAAGAGATAATTGTTTTTATATTGAAGCCTACAATCCACATAGATTTTCCCACCATTTCTCATGCTTCTAGGGGCTTGTTTCTCTTCCTACCCTGAAGAGGATGGTTGGTAGAATGACCAGCTTAGAGAAGATCAAGGAAGCATACTTGTATTTTGTACAATCTAGAACAGGTAGCTGTGCAATTATTCTGAATGAGATGGATGAACAAGACAATCTCCAATTCGATTATTGTTACACCAAATGGTTTTATAATTCATTATTTTTTGTAGTAAGGTATAATGAGAATGGAGACGACTCCTGCCCGATCTTTGCTGATGGGTAAGGTACAATAATAATGGCCAACAAAACCCAAAATAAGACACTAGCCAAGAAGACATCTATTGTATAATGACCCAAATGATCTAATAAGAGGCCGCATAGTTCTCAAGAGGAAGGGAGTTTGGCTCTACCCTCTCCTTTCATGACTGAAGCTGACGAAGAGCCCAGTAAAGCAAAAAGAAAGAGGGGCACAAGGAGTTAATCCCGTAGTAGAGAGCTAAAGTGCATACCATCTCCTGACAGAGTGAGGGAACCTGAATAGATATCACCTATTCAAGAAGATGATTTTGAAGATATTGGTGGTTACCCTTTTAAAGAGCCACATGATGTGATTGCATGGATGGAGGCTTACTACGAGCAAGAGAGGAGCATCCCTTCTATAAGGGAATTTGTATCAAGGGATCAGGCCTTAGAGCAATAGAGCTAATTGGCTAACAAATTGCCAGTAATGTAAGAATAAGGCTTAGTACACCCTTTTAGCCATCATTCCCACACTCCTGCCACTACGAGGCCTGAGCTAGTGAGCCAAACAAGGCATGAAGCTACTTCCTGTAGACCTGTAAGACCTAGGAGATCACAAGAACCATCTAAGATTTAGTGATACGCTTCCCAGCAATAGCTATATGGGGTTTGAACACTGATTGGGAAGGAACTCGAAGCCTTATGGAGCTTGGGGAACAACGTGTAGGATATCATTGCTGCCATGAATGGATATAACTTGGAGGGCCATTTCTTGGATTATGTTTTTCAAAAGGTGACTGGCATCACACGTGAACTTTAGGCCTACATTCCTATCGGCCAAGACATCTCTATGTTCACGTGCGACAAGCTTCCAAGTTTTATTAAAAATATTAGGAAAGAATTAGCAGCAACGAGAAGAAGTTTGCCTTTTGTGACTTCTGAATCCGTGCATGGCACTATAAAGAAACGTTTAGGAAAAGAAGAGGAATTTCATCATGCTATTGAATGTTCATTGGAAACAAATCAGCCTATGAAGATGAGGTAGCGAAACAACTTCATCAGGTAGTATCTGCATCGCATGAATCTACAAGACAAGAGCCTCATGTCCCCTTCAAAGGGAAAGGCATTGTTGAAGATGATAGGCCTTCCTTGAGCATACTTGAGATTGGTTGATCTTCAACCGTATACATAGAACGAGACTATGGAATCCTCCCTCACTAACGCCTACCAAGGAGCGCATCAAGGTATGAATGATTTGCCTCTTTATATGCTTAGTAACACTCCTTTTTGTTATTAAATGTTTTGTGCCTTTTTTATTTTATGACTATTATGAACTTAGATTTTTGAGAAAAAAGCAACAGAATTCACACCTTCTGAAACACAAAACCTAATCTCCAAACAAGTCAATTCTCTAATGACTGTAGAAAATGAACCAACTACCCAAGCAACAGAAGAGATAACTCTAATGATCAAACAAGTGGAAAAACCATGCCCTATTGTCACAGTTGAGGAGTAGTGGGCTATAATTGAGTCAGTATTAGGCATGAATTTTAATGAAATTGAAGGTGGCTCTTCTCAAGATTCTGGAGCATTCACTGGTCTTCAGGTCCCTACTGACAATTTGCATGATGTGATTACATCTGAAATGGAAGAACTAGTAGATTATGAGGACTTTGAGAAAGATGATTAGTGGTGGACAGATGGCTTTGGAGAAGGCGATCAGCCAGTTGATGAATTAGAGTTGGATGACATTGGCGGTAGTCTAATTGAGCCTAAGTAAATGATCCTGAGGGCAGTTGTTATCTTTGGTGAGACAGACAATTAAGTAGAGGATGCTAACAAAAAGGTCCCTCCTAAGAGCGACTCCTCTAGCCCTACTGCTAATGCAGAGATGCTTGAGGCAACTCATTCTCCTAGAACTGAGAAGTTTCAAAACCAAGCTGATAATGAAGTTGTAGAGTTTGTTACTAAGCAGGTTAGTGATGACTTTGTTGCGTCATCCACTCCACCTTTCATAAAAGGAGGTAATGTGGTCCATAAAGGGCTCAATTAGACTACCGCCAATGTCATCCAAGAGGAGGTTTACTTCAAGAGGAGGTAGTAGTCATTATGAATCCTCCTGAATTGGGCATTAACCCTTCTATACCACAACAAGCAGATGATGACATTCTTCAAGGTGCAGTTGAACCTAAAAAAGTTATGTGTCACTTGTTTTTCTTGCACCATTTACTTTTATGCATCTTTATATACTAACTCTTTCCTTGTCACCCAACTAGCTATTGAAGAAGAAATCCCTACTAGATAGGAGTTCAATGAAGTTCCCCCTATGGAACATGGTATGTTTTGTTCCTTGTTATAATGCACATGTTATTACTATTTGCTAGTACTAACACTTTCTTTGGTTTGACCAGATGAAATTGTAAGCACAGCCAGTGCTATCAGGTGTTCATCTAAAATTGCATTAGTGTACATAATTCAATGGGAAATGCTTGATTTGATGAAGCATCTGACACCTTTTGCACCTGATCTTAAAAGCACTTGCGATGAAGTATTGGCAGCCCTTGCCGAAGATGTAGAGGTTTATATCTGCAATGAAGGGTTTCAACGAGGTTTAATAATGTTCTTTGAGTCCATGTTGAAGAGGTATAAGCAAGCAACTAAACTTGCAGGCAATGAGGGAAATATTAAAGCCCAAGCTAATTTGAATGTTGCGGAAACCAAGAAAAAGGCCTTGATAGAGAACCTTAACCGTATCTGTGATTCGATAGCTAGTGTCCACGAATATTTTAAATATTAAGATTATGACAGAAAAGAATGGTAGATATTTTATCCTTAAGAGTCAATGCCAATTTATCTTTAACATGAGCAAGATCAAAGAAACGTTCTTATATAAAACCATCTTTGCCAACAAATTTCAAAACAAAAGCCATTTGTTCCCTCTTAGGCTCATCACATGCCTTGCCAACAATAAGGTAAATTTTGGAATCCCCAATGTCTTTACAAATCTTATTCCGCATGATTGTGTATCATATAAACAAAACCTATGCATTTGACACCCTTAGTGGCTTTAGTGGGCTCCATCTTTGTTAGTGAGTCGATGAGTTTAAATATTGTAGACAAAACCAATGGACAAAGGACCCCCTCGCCCAATAGTAGATCTTACTAGTTCTGTAAACAAGTCGAGCTAATCCAAGCAAAACTCATCTTGATTTTAGCTTACAAGAGATGAACCGGACTTAAACTTGGCTTATTAAGAATTTGCCAGGGCTAGGGCCAAGCTCAAGTTCAACTCAACTAAGCTTTCCTCACTTCAGCCAAATTGTAATATGAAGCTACACAAGTCAAATTTGCAATCCCACATATACCATAATCTAAAATTTTTAAATTAAAAGGAAACTTGATATAGGGTTTACTAAATTAATTTTTAAAAAATTATATTAAATACAATTATCTAAATAGTCCGAGCTTACACTGAACCAAGACCATTATAATTCCCCTTGCACTTGTTTAGTACAATGGATTGGACTTTACTTTCAAGCTAAGCTCGTGAATAAAAAAAATTAAGCTCAAACTCGGATAATGGTAAGCTGAGCTATGTGACACGAGGGGCTCTTTTGAAATGGAAAAGATATTTTGTCCATGATTTGGTGTCTATGATGGTACCTAGGACATGGGGATGTCACATCGAACAAAATGCATGTTCTATATTCAAAAAATGCATCACCCACCCATTTTACTCTATATTACGTCCCATGGTGTCCTGGACACCATCTTGGGCAACAAATCCTAGATAGAACATCCTTTCCCCTTTTGAAAAAGTGGAAATGCCATGGAGGGGCATGCATGTACATACATATATACATACACTTTTGTAGAATTGATATTTCTTTCTTCTTCTTTTTTTTGTTTTTTTGGTAAAAAGGAGTATTGATTAATCTATATGCATTCATGATTATGATATCTTTTATCTTGTGATAGGGATATTATTGCTATTATTACTTTTAATCAATTAATTATCAATAATGTTTTTGTTCGTAATTGGAGAATACAAAATATCTGAGAATAAAAGATCTTTCAATGCAACATATATTGGTGTTTCCTAAGGGAACAAACATTATGTCTAGGATGTTGTATGTATTACCATGTCCTATGCACAAAAGGTGGGTGAATAGGGTTAAAAATGCAAAAATAGTTTTCAAATAAAAAATAGGTACCAATAAAAACAGGTGTATGGGGTTCAAACAGTAAGAAAACAAAGTGTTTAAATGAACGTTTTCTATTCATTTAAAAGAGGTACCAAATTCAAAAAACCATCACATGTCAACCTATGGTAGAGGACATGGTAGGACCTATAAAATGCTGGACAAAACATTTTCTCCTTTTCCTATTGCTAAATGATTAGGACTTTCTTAGAAGTTTATGGGGGCCATAACCCCCTCCCGAACCCCATGTGGCTCCGCAACTGTAAACTCCCTTCTTGCATTTTATTTTATAGGATATGGCTCCCAAAAGAAGGCCGGATAGCATTCCTGAGTGAGGCAAGTCATCTACCATGCCGAGGTCTCGCATTAGGTAGGACAGAGATATCCCTGCTCCTATCGTGGAGGAGGATCCTATGTTTTTATTTGACTGTGGTACATACCTTTTTCTGTACTTACATGTAGTTTGTTACTTTACACACTCGATCATTATAACTCTTGTAGATGTAGTGATGGATCCTACTCTTGATGAGGTCGAGGGTTGAGTAAAGGAAGCCCGTAGGGAACGAAACACACTAATTTGTCGCCTGGTCGTCCTTACCCCTGAAGACGCTTATCTTCCTGTTGTCTAGGAGGAAATTATGAATACTTTATACCACATATAGGTGCGTATCTACAACTTGGAATTTAGGGGCACCATAAAGGGTATCCTAGATGCATTTTCTGAGTTGGGTGAGGAGGGAGACATTATGATATTGAAGGGGCCAGAAGAGGTTATTCATTCATGCCTTAAGGAAGAAGAAATTGGCCTGGCTGACCTAACTTCTCAACAGACTAGTGCCTTGGATGATGTCACTCCACTATTGCAGGATGCAAATGACTTGATGACCCAGAGGGAAGCACTAAAGAAGTGCTATAATAGGGTAATGAATTTCTTAGAGGCCCGAAAGAGGTTTTCGGGTCATATAACCAAGTCTATTCATTGCACCATCTTCATTGTGGATCGTTGTAGAGGCGAGTTGATGGGTCAAGAGAGCGTGTGACCATGGTCTTTCTGCGAAGACTATATTTAACATGGTGCAATCAGATATGAATGCAGTGCATGATGTAGTGGAGGGGAATGTAGAGGTGTTTCCTTTGCTTCACATGAAATTGCTTGAATTTACCCATCCTGAATCTGAGTAGCTATAAAAGGTTGAAAATGCACCATAGGGTAGTCTTGGGTGCCCATTATTGTAATCGGGCCATTTTGTGTCTTTGTACTGGGCCATATAATGTGACTTCTTATATATGAACAAGTTTAATACATTTATGTGTTTTTGTTTTATTATATCTACTCATATGCCGTTTATATTTGATGTCCTCTTCCCCCCACGAGAAATGTATCATGGAGTAGCAAACGTAATGATATAGTTCTCATGGAATAAGATAGTGTTGGTGGTGGTTGGGCTGCATCTATCTTGTTATGGTAGACTGCCTACGTACCTTGGAAGAGGATTAAGCTAAGCCGTAGTTCAATTATGGGATTTTAGGTAAGTTTGTCCCATTTTTGCCCCTAGTGATTGCCCACTAAGACTAGGATTTGCCTAATTTTTGCATCTCATTTCCATTGCTAGTTTTCAATAAGATCAGTGAGAATTTGATTTTTCCATAATTAGATGTTTTTACTTGTAGTGCCAATACGAGTTTTCACCATGCCCTTTCTATCATGCATTGTTTATTATTTTTTTCCCTTTTTTGACTTTAGGATCCCTTAACCTAAGAATGGGTTTTGCCTAAATTTTGCAGCCCATTACCATTGCTAGTTTTTAGGGAAATCGGTGATTTATTTTTTGAAGATTGCGGTTGCATCTGAGGTATGGAAGCTCAGACTACCTATGTACCTATTCTTAATAGGATCCAACTAACATAGTCCCCTGAAGGCTAGTAGTTATCATTTAGGGGTAGTACTTCTTCAGGAATCTAGCATTGGTGACTAGAAGAATTTTGTTGCCCTCAACATCTCTGAGGAGGTATGCACCGTGAGGATACGCTTTCTCGATGGCATATGGATTATTCCAATGTGGAAGCAAATTTACCTTTTTTCCTCTTGTTAGGGTCCAGTGGTGATCGCGCCAAGACAAGTTAACCTTTTGCAAAAGAATGAAGCTTAACCTTCTTATTGTAAGTGCGTGCCATGCGGGCTAGACTCATCAAGAGTCTTTAGTTTGGAGAGGCGAATCGTGGCAGTGTCTGCATCAGTTAGGCTTTCCTGTATTGCGACTCGTAAAGAAGGGACCTATATTTCTACCAGTAGAATAGCCTCTATGCCGAACACAAGGGAGTATGGAGTCACTTATGTCGGGGTACAAAAGGTAGTTCGATAAGCCTAGAGTGCTTCAAGAAGATGTTCGTGCTAATCCTTTTTATGCTTGGATACCACTTACTTTATGATCTTGTAGAGAGTTTAATTAATGGCTTCTGCTAAGCCATTAGCCTATGGGTAGTATCTTGAAGAATGTTCAAAGTCAATGTTATATTTGGCCATAAGCTTGTATAGTTGTGAACTGATAAACGGTTGACCATTATCTATGATGATGTGATTAGGAACACCAAATCTATATATAAAATGGATTTTAACAAACCAAACTTGAAGGCTTTGATTTCATGTAAAGTGATAGCCTCTGCCCATTTGAAAAAATAATTTGTTATAGCTAGAATGTAGAGATACCCTTTAGTAGAGGATGGGGTGATTGGTCCCACAATATCCATTCCCCACTTAGAAAACTGCCAAGAACATGATGTAGTAGGTAATGGCTCGGCAGGTACATCCCCATAGTAACTATGTAGTTGGTAGACATGGTAGTGTTTGCCATGTTCGATGCAATATATAACCATAGTTGACCAATAGTAGCCTAACCTTTTTAACTAGTGTTGTAATTTAGGACCACTCTAATGTCCCCCACACACACCAACATGCACTTTGTTCATTACTTTGTTTGCTTCGTTAGCCGACAAACATCGTAATAGGATACCGTCTAGTGATCAACTGTATAATTGGTTGCCTTGTAGAGTGAACCTAGGGGCTCGCCATCACATCTCCGCATGCTTAACAGGGTCAGCCAACTCCTTCATATTCATGAGGTGTTGGATGAGAGGCTCACGCCAATTATCACTGACTATCTCTGGCTCAATAGTATCATGTTCCTACTCTTCGATTTCTTGTAAGTCGGTGGTGTAGATGAGGGTAACCCTCTCATCCGCTTTTGATAGTGGGGATATGACCATTTTTTGTCCAATATGAATGGCGAAATAATCATCCCTTAGATGTGTAAGAGATGTAGCTAGGCTAGAAAGTGCGTCAACCTGCCCATTATGTTCTATTTTAATATGTTGTATTCTTAATTGAAATAACAATTTAGCTTAGTCCATGGCCCTTTGGAAGTAAGGTGTTAAAATTGGCTTTTTAATATGATAAAGGCTAGTAATCTGTTAAATAATGAGCTTCGAATCCCCATAAATAGTTAGATCATCCACAGGAATTTCCAAAGCCAGCTCGAGTCCTGTAATCAAAGTTTCATACTCGGTTTCATTATTTGATCATCCTTTGGTTAGAGTGAGAGAGTGCATGATAATGCCAATATCCGGAGAGACGAACACGATGCCGATCCCTGAAGACCTATATGTATTGTCTCCTAGGGCACCTATCGGTCCTTGAGAAGCTCCATCAAAGAACATTTTCCATTCTTTCTTTATATGTACCAACATAACATCTTCATCTGGCAGGTCTAATTGATTAGGGGAGCCATCAGGTATAGGATGTGTAGCAAGGAAATCTGTGAGGGCTTAACCTTTTACTGCATGTTGATGAATATAATGGATATCGAACTCGAAGAAGAGGATGGTTCACTTAGCAATACGCCCTTGCATAGAAGGATAGCTTATGACATATTTGAAGGGGTTAGCTCTTGATATAAGGTGTACCTTGTAGTAAGCAGATAATGTCTTAGCTTTTATAATACAAAAATTAAAGTCAAACAAGTCTTCTCAATGGGTGAGTAATTTACTTTTACTCCAACCATTGTTTAGCTGAGATAATATAAGGCGTATTCCTTGCCTTCTTCATTATATTGGGCAAGTAATGCACCTAGAGAAGAATCCATGGCTGCAATATGTAACAATAATGGCTTACTTAGAGCAGGGCTCATGAGTATCAATGGATTCGGCAAGTATTGTTTAATGCTATTAAAAAGCATTTTAGTAAGCTTGGTCCCATACAAAAGGGACTCCTTTCTTCATTAGCCTGGAGAATGGTTGACAACGTCCAGACAGATTGAAAATGAAACATCTAATATGTGCAAACTTGCCTTGGAGCCTTTTAAGCTCAGTAATGTTTCGTGGCATGGGCATCTAAACTATAGTAGTGATCTTCTTAGGATCTATCTCAATTCCCCTATGTCGCATGACGAGTCCAAGAAATCATCCAGAAGAAACTTCGAATGCACATTTTAAAGGATTCATCTTCAAATTATAGCTTCAAAGTCTTTGGAATACCCAATCCAAGTTAGCAATGTTACCTTGTCTACGTTTAGTTTTAACAACCAAATCATCAACGTAGCATTCGATTGCATTGATAATTGCTTAAAATTGCATAATTATCATAATCAAAATGAGTATTATCACATTTATTTTATGTGTATTTATA
>JAOXJP010231315.1:0-10649 GCA_025762735.1 Platanus orientalis | reverse complement strand
GTTTTAACCCTATACACCCCATTTTTATCGCAGAAGATTAGGTACAAATGAATTTTGTGCAAATGGTGCAAACGACACCAGGGTGCGAACACATCAGCGCCGAAAAGTGATAAAGCCCCTGCCCCCCAAAAAGTGTAATTCACTTTTTGGTGCTGATGCATCCTAGACAGAACATTTTTCCATATAAATATAGAGAAAGGATCTTCTAACAGAAATTTGTCTCCCCCTGTGTCCCAACACCACAAGTTGACACGTGATTTTTTATTTTATTTTAAAATTTTGGTGTCTCTTTTTAGAAAGCAGATTTCCTACAACAAAAAAGCGTGCAACAACCGTCGACACTAGAAAAATTATGATTATACAGTTCATTTGTGATTTGCCGCAAATTTTCATAATTTGTGACTTACCATAGTTATTTGTGAATAACCATAGTGAATCGCAACTGAACTACACATTTGTGGTGGAACAGTAAATCACGAATAACTTGCTTGTGAAATGCTATTTTGACATCAGGGAATTGTGTCTAAAGCTATTTTAGACTACTAAAACACCCAAAAGTCGAATGGAATAGCCAGAAGCATGTACAAATCAGCCACTTCGTACAAATCATTAAAGAAACAATCTCACACAAACATGGATGCAACATACAATCAGTCTCATCTATATCATCAAAACCCTTCTTAAAAGCGACAAAGTTATGATCAGATAAGAGCAACAATCAAATTGCAAATGGTAAATGAGTCATCCTCAATCATTGATCTCACATCAAGTTGGATGAAAACACACATTTGACTGCAACAATCAGGCCTCTAGAAGGACAACAATTAGAGCCTAACTAGGAGTACAATTCATTATCAAACAATTAATTAGTGACTTGGAGTCTAACAAGCAATAAAACATAATCGTCCATCTCTATATAAACCCCAAATCCACATGTTGAGGAGTAACTTTTCACACAGTCACCCATCATGATTGTACTTGATCTTTACAATCAACTAGTTCAACTATTAATAGTTGATACACAACCTCATCGACCAATCTTTCTTCTTAAAGAAGAGTATTGGTGCTCCTTATGGTGATACAATTTGGCCGAATAATGCCCTTGTCAAGCAACTCCTAAAGTTGCACCTTAATCTCCTTTAGTTCAGCCGGTGCCATTCAATAAGGAACCATAAAAATAGGAGTGGTATCAGGGACTAAGTCAATTGTGAACTTGATTTTCTGGTCTAGAGGTAAACTAGGGAAATCTTCTGGGAATATATCGACAAAGTCCTTGACGATTGGGATGTCGTCGATTTTCTTCCCTTCCTCATGGCTATCAACCACATAGGCTAAAAAGCATTGGAAACCTTTTTGAAGAAGTTTGTATGTTTGAATTGTGGAGATCACACTTGAAAAAGAGTTGTGCTTCACTCCTTAAAATGAAAACTTAAGCTAACTAGGTAGATGGAACACTACTTCCTTTGAGTAACAATGGATAGTGGCATGGTTAATTGCCAACCAATCCATCCCTAATATAACATCAAAATCTTTCATGTCAAGTGGAACCAGATCCATAGTTAACTCCCTATCTCCAATCTTGAATACACAAGATCTACGAACGTACTCGGCTAATATGGTCTTCCCTAGCGATGTAGAGATAGTCAACACCTAGTCTAGTAACTTAGGCAAAGAATTAGCGTGTCACATGTAATTGGGAGAAATAAGAGTGGGTTGATTCAAGGTCAATCAGGATCTGTGCATCATGCAAAAACAAAGGAATTATACTTGTTACGATGAGCCTGGATGCTTGGGCATCCTACTCAATAATGGCATACACACACCCTGGAACTCTGACCTTTTGTTCCACTTCCTCAGGCTTTGGGGCCTGATCCTTCTTCTAAGCGGGGCAATCATGTATCATGTGGACAACTTGACCATATTTTAAACAAGTGCCAGTCTCTTGAAAGAATATACCATTATGAGTTCAATTGCACCTCTAGCACAGTGACTTAGTCACTATTGGCTATGACACCCTCCACATCTTGCCCGCCTTATTGGTATTCTCAACCCTTCTCTATCCACTAGGATAAGGGAATTTTAGGCCCTTGTCACAACTCTTGGCAAGCTCATCGCAGTCCTTTGGCAAAGATCCTCAATCGGGATGCTATCAACCTCGTACGCATAGCATACCTAAGTCATCTTTAGAATTTCTTGGCATTCATCTCATAATCACTCGCAATTAGAGGTGCATAGCGGGCAAACTTAGTAAACTCATACTGGAGAACGGTCTTGTTCCCCTAAGTGAGCTCGAGAAATTCTGTCATCTTCTTATCTCATATGCCCTCCGAAATGAAGTACTCATAGAAAGCATGCATTAATATATCCCATGTAAGTGGCCCATCTGTCAGCACCTAATTTTGGTGTAGCTCCCAGTTCTGATGCTTCTCTTCGTATCAGCAGATGGGCAGAACAACCACTCAGCCACTTTCTTCAACCCATCAGCTATGACTCTAACTAAGCTAAAGCCAAACTCCAAACCCTCCCCCTCTCTCATTTACTATGTTTTTATTACCTTTATAATTATTATTGTCATAATTATTTACTATTTTTGTAATTTTTAATTTTTTTATTTTTCACGTATTATTATTTATTATCATTATTATATTATTATTATTTTCATTATTATTATTTTATTAGTATTTATTTATTTACTTATACTTGTTATCATTATTGTATTTTTTTGTAGCATTTACTGTTATTAATATATTCGACTAATTCTATTTATTTATACTTATTATTATAATTATAATTATTTTTATTATTTATTTTTAGTAGCATTTACTATCATTAACATATTTGACTAATTCTATTTATTTATTTATTATTATTTTTTTTCCCACAATAACCCTATCCAAACTAGCCCATTTAAACCACTTGGACCCGCTAAAGTTGGCCTACCCCAATTGACCCAAACCAGCCCCTTTGTGTTTTTTCCCTTTTTGTGAAAGCCTAGAACCCAAGATGAAGATGACTGATTCATCTCATTTGCGAGAGAGACCAGGAACTCTCTCTTCAACCCCCTGATCTCCTGCCCCTCTTGTCAGTCCCTCTACTTCCCCTTTGGTAGAAATCCCAAATCTAAATCCTTTCATCTCTTCCTATCTTTCCATTTTGGCGAAAATCTAAGAACCCATGCCTTTACCCATCATTCACATTTTCTTGGCCAGGGAGCCCTCGCTTCCACCTACCCTCTGTTTCCACAGGTCGAGGTCGACTACACGAAGCGTCCTCTAGAAGACCACCCCACCCGTCGGGGAGTTTCCCGTCTATAAAAGGGGAGAAGGAGATCATTTGCGGGGAGCGAAAAAATGAATACCCCCTTTTCCCTGCTCTTTGAAATCCAAAATGGAAGGGAGGAGAGCTCGCTCAGCAACCTAAAGGGGGGATTTTTCTGGGACCTGGTAAGATCCCATGTAGTCTAAACCTCTGTGAAGCCTAATCAGCCTTGACTTCTTCTGTAGAAACCCCTTTGCCTCCTAACTCAACCCCTGCCATCTCTCTGTTGCAACCACGTGAAACCCTAGCCTTCTTACGCTTCCAGTGGTCGACAATGGTAACTTGAAGGCTACTGGTGGTGATGTGAAGCTCACCATACTCTTGTTGGAAAAGAGAATCACATACAGGTTTAGGTAAAATGTGCATACATCTTCATTTATCCATTTTATTCAGTTGTTATTTTTGTTATTTGCTTAGTTTTGAGTTTATAAGTTAGTTTTCTTTTCTGAAGTATATTGCTATTACTTGAAGATCTAAGCACGACGCTGATCTTTTGAAATTTCATCAAGAAACAATGCTGCCTTTTTGGATGATTTGAGTTTACTCATCCTTTTCTACTGACATTTAGTATTAGGTTGGTTCGGATGTGTTATTTGCTCTTATTCACTTGTTTATTTACCTATAATGATATGGCCATAGATCTAGGTATATTGTTGTTTGGTCCCATTTTGATTGAAGAACGCCCAGTTCACGGATCTGTATGCTAGGTCCCTTCTGTTATGGTTGTTTTGTTGTTCAGTACAAATGGTTGAGCATATTTAAGCAGGGCATGAAATGGAATCTAACATTCATCCAATTGTTGTTTCTTGTTACATAACATAGGTCCTTACTGTAGGAAGCTATTGGATTCATATGTTTGTTTACAATGTCATCATTACAATAGGATGTCAAACCATCACTTAGTTTGTGGATTGAACTTGTTCTATAGGATGCTATGGGATTTTCTTAGGGAGGATATATAACTTGAACCAAGCAAACAGGTTGGGCTAGGGTTTAGGATAAGGCTTAAGGCCAACTGACCTAATGAGAAATTTGTCTATCCCAGCTTATCTTTAATTTTGTGTTGCTTTAAATTAATATATTCTGTGTATATATTTGACTTTCTGTCTCTAATTTATATGAGTCTAGACTCTTTGCAAATGGATGTTAGTAATATGTATTCTGTTTTCCATATGAATGATATGCGACATAAATGCCTTGGATTTCCATTGCATTTTAAGTTGAAATTTGTTTGATGTAGTCATATCAATTAGGGATCATGCTCACAACATCTTTGCAAAACCTTGAAAGGCAATTAAAGTACACATACACAAATTACATTATTATGTATTACCAACTATTGTGTATCCTACCTTTGTCTCATGCTCTTTTAAAGTATACTTACTGAGTAGACTTTAAACATGGATGGATGGAAAATTATTGCATGAAAGATTAAGGTATTATAATCCATATCACTTAATTACAGGTACCACCTTTGTGTGAGGAGTGTTGGTTTTCATGTTGGCCTCTCATAGGGGAGGTCATCGGGTCAAGTCCCTGTAGGGATGTGTATCCCAGTTATATGTTGTCCCCCTCCCACTTAACCCATTGCCTGTCCCACTTTAGCTGCAACCTCATGAGCTGCCTTGTACCATCCTTAGGGGGGACTGACTAGAAAGAAGGAACAACCAGCAACACCCTTGTTGTAGAAGATCTCAAAAGCCTCTTTGAGTGCCTAGAACAATAGACATGTGAACCAATTGTGATACTAACCTATTATTGTGAACCAATTGCATCTTTTTACTCTGCCTGCAGAAAATAAATATGCTAGGATCGCAATCCCCATTAAAGAATGATTTCTTGCCCCAATCACATGTTGAGTCTAGATCCCAATATTGCAATACATGCTTTGCTACTGAGTGCTAGATTTCTATGGCATGAATAAAAATAGAATACAAACAACTCAATGAGCACTACAACAGATAGTGTGTTGTTCACTAAGTGAGATTTTATTTCAAAGAGAAGGAGTCATTTATTGCATTGTCAAGGTCAACATAATTAGACATTTTTAGGCTATGTAGTTTCCCAAGTGGGGGTCATTGACTAAACGGTCTCCTTATGTCACGTTGACAATGGAAGTTTAAGAAAACTTGATAGTTAACATCATGGATAGAACATTAACCATGCGAAATCATTCTGTCCTAACTAAACTCACACACAATTTTCTCAAATGGCAAGCCACAAACAAACACAATTTGTCAAAATATATTATGCTTGATTTTAGTGCCTATTTAGATACTTTTAAACTCATGATAATAGGTCTGTCCATGTCAAAATTTAGTTTCATTGTGGATGGTCATCCTTTATACGGTATTCGACGAAATGGATCTGCTCTTTCTTGTGGACCTCATTTACATAGTGTATAAGCTGTATAGAAATGGACTTCTTCCCGTTTCCTTGCACCAAACTATTTTAAATCTGATGTGCTAAAGTTATTTCCCAGATGTTCATCAGAACTCATGTAAAATAATGGTATGGTTGCAATTTAGGCCACCTGTTGACATATGTTGATTTTTTGTTCCTTTTCTTTGCACCTAACATGATTAAACTCAGTGTTTTAGATTTATTTTTCAGATGTCCATTAGAATTTATATGAATATGGTCTGAGTCTAGGCTTTTCTCACTCAATTAAGTTCTGTATAAAAGAGGTTCGTTACTCTAACCTCTTGGCCCCTTCATAAACATCATAAATTTCATACATTCACTATTGATGTGGTTTAACTTGTTGAAGAGCATTTCTTTTGCAAACCAGTGCCATAATATGCTTACATTGGTTCATACAATTATTAATCTATAGATTTACTGCGGAAGCATTCTTATGTATAACCGGGTTAGAATAACAATCCTTGTATAGATCATATGTATATGGCTAAAAAGTTATACCACAGGAAGGGTAGGACGTAAATGAACTTAAATTGTCACAAATTCAAATACATGTTGATGCAAATTCTTTCATAAAACTCTCTATGTTTGATAACACACTTTTTGAACCTTAGGCTGTTAAAGATTTGAGATGACTTAATAATTACTAGTTGTTAATTCTCTATATCAGCAAATATCTTGGATTCTTATTAAACTAAAGGTCTTATTAACCTCCTAAAAATTTCCATTCTTTTATGATAATATGTTTTGGAAATCCACATCTCTTTATTGTTCAATTCACTTTGTACAAACGAATGATTCATTATTAACCTCGCTAGTTTCTTTTAGCTATATGAGGATGGCCGTAATTGATACGTCATTTAGACTCACCTCATTCTTGTTTAATGCTTGAGTTTTTCCAGCTGTTTAGTTGTATGAACCCCTGTTTTGCTAAGCTGAATGGTTTATGTTATAGTGACTCCATATGCTTGTTAAATTAGAGGATAGAATCATCACCCATGCATGTTTGTTATTATATTAAGCAGGGATTTTTTAGCTGCTTGATGACATTCACTCCAACTTATTTGATATTCATTCATCAATTTTTGTTATTTCTTTCTTATTGATTTATCTACTTATAGACAGGATTCTTTTAACCTATATAGGTTGTAAGTCTAATTCCACTATTCTTGTGTATTTTTTATAGTTACATAGATCTTATTACTTTCATTATAATCTATTTCTTTGTGATCAGCTCTAAAATTGCTTATGCTATAATTCACTCTTTGAAAAAAAAAAAATGTTTTACTTGGCATGCATATTTCATAAGGATTCATTTTCTTGTAATCCGGTCTGCTATTGGAAGCTAGTTCTTGTATACTATTTTGTTTGTTCTTATATAAATAGATATCGTTATTTGTTCCATTAACCTCTATATTTTATTTGATATTGTGAGACACCAACAAATGGAGGTATCCAAAGATATTGAATATAAGGTGATAATGCAATAATGTAAGTGATTGAGTTGGACATAGTAAGTAATTGAGAAGATAGTAATGAGACATATGAATTATCCTTTGAGTTCTATATAAATTTGATAACTTGCTTTAGTTTAAACTCATATAGAGATAATGTGGGGTTTGATATAGATGGATACGAAGTTGTCGGGTGGACAGTGATAATGTGGTGGATGTATGATATATTTTGAGTGTTATTGTTGATATGTGGATTATTAGGTTATTGAAAAAATTGACATGGGGATCACTATTCATCCCCAGGGGTCCATATTATAGTTGTTATGTTGCCAAAATTTCGGTAAAAATGACATGTGAATTCTCTATTTAACCTCAATAAAATGACATAGAAAATAATATGCAGGATTATTAGATTATAAATTAAGTTGATCATTAGGCTATAACGGGTTTAAAGTAGGAAATTGCGAAAGCAGATGAGGTGGGGTGTCTAACACCTTTCCTAGCTCATAAATGAACTTACCTAAGAATCTCTAAGAGTCGATCAGTTTAAGTGTGGAGTCAGACATTTTAAGCCTTCGTCAAATTTAAACTTGTTTTGTTTTCAAAACTGATGTACACTCACATCATTAAAAAGACTGGTGACGATTTCAAATCACGTGGGATATTTCCTGTGACAGGAAAATCTCTTTTGAAAGGAATTTACCCGTCGTGCGAAAATTGAAGCTCACAGTTATGAAAAGTTGTCATTTTTATTTTAGATTGATTGAGAGAGCAACTAATTTCAGTTTGGTCCATCCCATGGCCATAAAATGTAGCATTGATTCATAATAGTGTTTTTGAAGAATTACATCCCCAACTATGTATCAAGTTCATCGAAGATGGGGAAAAGAGAGATGGTTGTTATAATCGGAAAAAAAATAAAATAACAAAGGTATAGAAATTAAAGAATAGGTTTGTCAATAAACCTTTTAAAATCCATTTCCTATGATTTCCCCAATATAATGAAAAATGAAATAAATTAGTCAATCCTTTAACTTACAATTCCTCATCTCTTACAATCAAGATCTTCCAAACACGAATAAAATTTAGGTAGTCGACCAATAAAAATTCAATTACACAAGAAACCTTTCCAAGTTTGTTTGCCTTCTCTCCTGTGAAATTGCTGTGATGCAAAACTGAGTCCATTATGCCCTTGATTTAGGAAAAGCAAAGTGACCTCTCCTGTTTTTTCCTCATTTCAATACCAATAAATTGTTACATTTTTAAAGTAAACCTATTAAGATGGTTGCATTCAGAGAGGATTGGGAACACTCCCCTTTAGTACCTTAACTAAAGCTAACCACCACTCCTTGTCAGGGGGCGGTCAGGGGGCGGGCACATCAGCGCTGAAAAGTATATCCTTCCCCCCACCCCCAAAGCTGATTTACCCGCCCCCTGTCACAGGATGGTGGTTTACGTTAGTTAAGGGGAGCGTTCCCAGTTGCATTCGCAACCTTTACTTGAATCGTTTCATGGAGTAGTCGTAAATGCTACGTGCTTTAGGTGCGTTGTATTCATCAAGTCCTAATCACTAATAAAACACATTTGAAAATGATGGGCACATGCAAATGGCTGGAATTGATGCGCATGTGCAGCAAACTTCCACTTCAATCCACCTGCTTGCCCCTTGCACTTCATTAATGCGACCTAAAAGTCCACGTTACCCCTCTCTCTCTCTCTCTCTCTCTCTCTCTCAAAGAGAACATCCCCATAAGGGAAGGGCATGACACAAAACGGATTTCCTGCATCACCAAAACTTGTAGCAATCCTGAAGCACTGGGGGACATGTGGTGAAAAAAGTGAACGATCACATTTCTCCATTTTTTCACCACGTGTTACCCAGCATCACAGTTTTTCAGGGTCACCGCAAGTTTTGACACTGCAGAAAATCCACTTTGGCCTTGGCAGGACCCCCACAAAATTACTCAGAAAAATCAAAACAGGTACTTCTCTAAAAGTAGCTTCACATGGTGGGGTGGCTACGCCACAATTAAGACCTGCAGCTGAAACTGTCTAGATTGGTTAACTGGCTGTGCAATTATGTAAGGAATGGGCCATGGGAATTGGGCTGCATTGCGGATGATAGACCTCTAGCCTATCAGTAGATGATCCATAACTCATGCATGCACTCACACAATGGCATGGCGCTGTGAATGCACATGCGCATGTGTATGTGTTAAATCATACTTTTTAACAAAAGCTCGAGACATGATTATAATTTTTAATCTTACATACATGATATTATATTTGCAACATATTTTGTAAAGCTCCCAAAACATGGTAATAACTTAAAATGGGTAAAATATAGGGAGCAAATTTTGTGTCCAGGATTTTATACTATCATACCGTGTTTTGAACACAAAGACTGACATGTGGGAGCAAATATTCATTAGAACACTTTTTTTTAACAGTTTAACCCTATACATCCCATTTTTATGGGTACCTATTTTTTCATTTGAAAACTAAATTTACAGTTTTAACCCTATGCACTGGACCTTTGTGTCCAAAACAAGGTACGTAGGAAATACAAAATCCTGGACACTACATTTGTTTCCCTTTTTAGACTAATCACTTGTTTTGTCCCTTAACCGTAAACACCCCATATGGTCATAGAAGATTTACTCCCTGTTTTTTAACAAAATAAATGTTCTATCCAGGGCTCCAGGGACTTCACATGGAGTAAAATGGGCAGGGGTTAGATGAAATTTCAAATTCCTACCATTTTATTCCATATGATGTCCGCTGGTGTCCTGGACAGGACATTTGCTCCCTTGTTTTTAACTGTATAGCACCCGAGCTCATGTGAAAAAGTAAAAAATCTACACCCAAATTTGCCTGTCACACTGCAGAGGTTGCTAACACATGATTTTTTTTTTTAGGAATTTGGTGTTTCTTTTTACATATCTATTTTATCATTATAACACTTTTTTTTTTATGGTTTTAACCCTATACATCACATTTTTAGTTACATACCTTTTTCATTTGAAAACCCTTTTTATGGTTTTAACCCTATACACCCCACCTTTTGTGTGTGGGGACAAAGGGGCACAGACAAATTTGGGTGTAAAAGATCTTTTAACGTGAAAATAATGAGAGCGACTTCCAAATATGTAGATTGAGAGTTCTAAGAGAAACATTTCCATTCTTCTTCTTCTTTTTTATTTTATTTATTTATTGGGTTAGAAGAAATAATAGCATTACCAAAAGACCAGACCATATAGGTACTGCTAGAATAAGTGTCCTGACAAAAACATCTAAACACTTTTTATGTTATTTATTTGTTTGACATTTATATAAAATGTTTTATTTTATCATCACATGTATATATAATTTGATTATAGGTAATTATTTGATCTTATGAGATGAGATAAGTGGTCCTCAAGTAACATAGTAGGATGTCAAACACATTGGAATGTG
>JAOXJP010231314.1:0-10649 GCA_025762735.1 Platanus orientalis | reverse complement strand
TTCTCCACAAAACTTTCTAAAAATCCTAAACTTGCTAGCCAAGTTTTCTAAAAAAAACACTATTCCCGTTTTTATTGACACCCCTTGGGTAATTTGGTCATAAATTTCCCAAATCACCTTGAATTCGCAGAATCTCGGTATTGTTGGAAAGGTAACTGAATAACCTATCTAATAACACCAAAATAAAGCCAAAAAGTTAAGTTTTGACCAGAGAAAAAGTGGATCCAAAGGGAATATGGGATTACAATTAAAAACCAAAAAAAAACTAAACTAACCACGACACTATTGGCCTTATTACAAAATTACCACAAACTAACACTTTTAAAATAAGAAAATAACAGAAAAAATAAAGTATTCTACTAGACTTAACAAAGAGGACTATCCATGATGCTCTAGCTTCTTCTTCTTGACATAGTATGCTCCCACATCAGAATCACCATACCTCGACTTATAACAGCAGTTAAGAATCACCATACCTCACCACATAACACTCCAAAAACACCTCTCCACTTTAACCATCCCGCTCTAATTCTATGAGCAATACTATCTACAATATCTCCCTCTTTGTGCATGATTGAACTAAGATAGCGAAAATGGTCACTCTGAGGTATCTCATGGTTATCAAGTCCAACTACTCCCTCATTTCTACTCCTATTTTGGCTAAACTTGCATTCCATATATTCAGTTTTAGTCCGGCTTATCCTAAAACCATTTAATTCTAAAACATCCCTCCATATTCTAAGCATTTACTCACTCTCTAGTCTCATCAGCAAATAGCATACACCATGGCACTTCCTCTAGTATGCGCCTAGTCAACTCATCTATATCAAAGATTTACTTTCATCTATATCAAAGTAAATCTTGAAACTGGTTTTATATATTAGGACTACATTTTTTTTTCCCTTCAGGTAAGGCAAGTTTTAATTACTAATTGGTACGAGTAAAATTTATTTTTACAAGTTTTGCTGAAATGATCTTAAAAGATTCTATTGATCAATTATATTGTGGATATGATGCAAAAAAGGATTTGGTATTCAATTCAAACAAGAGAAATATGTTGACGGTGCTGAATGCAGAATATTCCCATTGAAAAACAATAAATTGATATTAGGCAAGCAATACTCGATGAAAGAAAGGTTACTTTTGATGAATAGAAACATATATTTTCCACACAAAAAAAAGAAAGAAAAGAAACATATATATAAATTTTATGTTGTGACATATGTTATCAAGTTAAAGTGAAGCCACAAAAGCCTATTACTTTGGTGCAGTTAACTTTGAAAGAGAATAAGAAAAGACTCCTTTGAGTTTGAGTGTTATCCCACAACAAGAAATACTTGTACCACTTCAAGTTTATCCATTGGATAATCAAACAAAGCTTCAATTAGAAGAAGAGAAGAAGCAAGAAGATATTATCAAAATAGTTGATGAGCCAAAGCTACATTCACCAATTCAACCTCAAAGTCTTAGTGAACAAACGGATGTCTTAGATAAGATTGTTTCTCAAGAGTCAATGCAGCTGAATGCTAAAGTTGACAATTCTCTTTTAAATGGGGTGAAACAATCTACGGAACAACAGCCCTTTGATGTGCCTAAGAAAGTTAGCAAGATACGATTTAATTATCCTAACATGCTCCTAGATAAAATACCTAAAGAAATATACTATGAGCTTTTCCAAGACAAGCCAATGGAGCCAATTCTAGGAAAACAGTTAAAACAACAAAGAATTTATCACAAAGAACACGCTACATGATTTTAAATTTATTCAGTGGTGGTGATCCCATAGTTGCAAGGAAATTTGGTACAAAGTGGGAAGCTCATTTAGAAAGCTAATTCCATTTAACTTCCCAACTTGTAGAAAGTTCAGTGAAGAAAGAATAAGCTATTTAGGGAAACGAGTGGAAGCCTTTATAGAAATAAGTAGAAATGTTTGGAGAATCGACTAGAAAGCAATCTAAGAAACACAATTGTTTTTTATTTAACATAAATTCTATGTTGTTGACATTGAATAAAATATTATCTATGAGATTTAGTAATGATTTTGTAGCAAAAAAAAAATATTTAGTTTTAATTTTATTGTTTAAATTATTTTATTCCAATTCAATAAAAATTGGAATCCCATGGTTTTTATACAAGGTCTTCTATAGTCTGACTCTAAGATGTTAGTCATGTATAAAAATCATTTGTATAGTAAAATCAAAGGTATGGTTGATCATACGAATAACAAGCGGTTCGCAAATTGATTTAAATGTCATGATTCTTTGTTACTTGCATCGTATACTTTTAGGTTTTTTAGTACTTTAAAATTATTAATGGTAACTTATTATTTACTTACTATCAGTAAACAATTATTGTAGGAATACTTATCGGTTACAGAATTATTGTTATTTACTTCCTACTCTTTAATCACTTATTCACCTATAATTGTCATTTCATTTTCCTAGTCATTTTATAACATTTTTTCTAATGGTTTGAAGTTGCTTCCAAATTAAACTTTACTTCTTTTTTTTTTTTTTTTTTTATGAATAAAGTAACTTTATAAGAGAAAGAAGAGGGAAAAACAAACAAGATGGGGGCAGGCAGCATGAGAAATGGCCCAAGACCCGACACAAGCAGCAAAACAAAAGGCCAGCTAGGCCCTACAAAAACCTTTAACCATCATCAAACAACCAAGAATTGCAATCAAAGATCCAATAACTGAAAGAAAAACTAACAAAATAAGGATTGGGGGAAAGCCAAAAAGACAATCTATACAGCATGGCTTTGAAAATCTTTGCGGGAAGGGCACTAGTGCCTTCAAAAATATGCCTGTTCTGCTCCTCCCAGATACTCCAACAGATATCAAAGGGCATAAGCTTTTAAGAGGCAAGAAGGACCAGCTTCCTGATTGGTCCCAATAGCTTCCTACTTATTCTCCATATGCTGCTTAATCTTCCCAAGGATTTATTAAGGCTCACTTCCTGCTTCTCGCACAACTAAGTAGTAACTGTGATTGATCCCTCATCACTACATAACTCGAGGTCGAGTTTTTTCAAACCAATGGAGAATGATGCAAAGCAATAAACAGCACATACTCAAGTTTGCTGAGCTTTATGCAAGGGTATTTTGGGTTTAAATTTTTGTATGGTAATAATTTTTATTTTATCAATTTAAGGTTAATCTAGGTTAGTATACTGTTATTTAGTTTGAGGGTTTTATTTATTTCCAGGTAGAATAGTTTTTATTTATTTTTTAGAAAAGTGAAATATCTATCTCCATTACTTTTCTTTATGCCTTAGTTTGGAATGTCAAAACTTACCCGTTTGGTTTATTTTGGTGTCATTCAAAAGGTTATACAAATACCTTTCCAACAAGTCCAAGATCTTACGAACCGATGTGATTTGGGAAAGTTTTGGTCAAAATATCGGCAGTATATTACTTTGATGGGACTTCAGTTTTTTAAGGTTACATTTTTTAGAAAGCTTTGTTAGACTGAGATTTGGAAGTCTAGGGTATGGAACCTTTATATATATGCCCCTTGTAACTCAGATTTTTATGATGTGATTATTGAATGAAGCAAATCGCTAAAGCTCTTGGAAATGTGATTGATTTGAACCCTTGGTGTGATTGCCTAGATAGTGACTATTGTGGTTTCTAGTCATTATCTTCTTCTCTTTACCTATCCTTCTTGGTTTTTCTATTATTTTTATTGCAGTTGAGTTGATGTCAAAGCTATATTACACATCAAAGTTGTATTTCCACCAAAAATTCTACTGAGATATCCAATCTCCTTGGTCCTACATCAAATTTGATATCAAGTAGCATATCATTCCCCTTGGTCCTGCATCAACTTGGTATCAGAGCCTCGTTGTACATCAATTCATATTAGAGTGGCATATCAAAGCCCTTCGTTTTGCATCGAATCTTTCCCTTTTTGTCCTACAACAATTTGGTATAACAGCCTAGGTCCTGCATCGCTAGTTCTGCTCCACTTTATTCTTGGCTGCTATTAATTTGGAGCATTGAAATGTGGGGCCAACAATTGGTTAAGCCAGTGGGAAAAACCCATTACTTGGACGGTTTGGATCCCATCAAATGAAGGAACCTATTATGACAGTTAAGATCATTGGAAAAAGGTAGAAGTTTGATCTGTTGTCAATCCAAGTGGTGAGCTGATAATCTTAAATGTTTTTTGCACCACATGTCTTTGAATGGATGCCAAAAGTTTAAATTTTCCAAAAAAATTCTCCATCAGATGGTGAGCATTCATCCAAACTGTGTTGGCCTGAGGTCAACAAAGGGTTTGTCCAACAAAAGCCCTCAGTTGGACTTTGACACCACGCTACGCATGAAACAAGGTTACAATTTTTTATTTTGATGGATAGTTCTTCCTATTGAGTTATAAAAAATAAAAAAAAATGGGGGAATTTCGCTGGAATATTCCGAAATAATGAAAAATTTGTAGAAAATAGAGAAGTATTGCGAAAGCCATGAAGATTTTCAATAAAATCAGGACATGTAAAATAAGTAACATTGTACACTAAGGAGCATCTATGGATAACAAATAAGAGAGGAACACCGGACTAACATAGGCATTGCCAAAAATATATTGTTCATTATCGAATAAAATGATATTTTCTCTTTTCTTTTCTTTGTTTAATTAAAATTATACAATAAAGACTCATAAACATGAAAACAAAACACAATTGCATCATTTTCTCTCACCCACAAAACCACATGCAATTACAAGTTGGCTCATCTCTATCATAAGTGGGGTGACCATAGTATTGTTTGATGCAGTACAAAGGGAAGATACCAAAAATTGATGTTGAATAATTTCCCAAAGCCTCAAATAATTTAAAATAAAGGATGCGGAAGCAAAATAAATCAAGAATTGAAATTAGCACTTTAAGTAGCCCCGAAATAAGAGAAAATAAATGACAGAATCACAAAAATAGAGTTTAGAAGAAATAGAATGAAAAGAAGGAAAAAAGACCCAAAAGGGTATTTATGTACTTTTAGACAAGAAATCTAAAAATTATTTAAATACACCTCTGACGCATCAGAAAATTCTAAAATTTTTATGGTCATTTCTAACGTGTTCCAGGGTTCTATAGTTAAAATTTCATAAAATTCTGATAAAATTTGATAGATCAAATAAAAAAAAATTCAGAAAAAATGTTCTTTCAAATTTCATAAAATTCCGATAAGATTTGATGTGTCAAATCAAATAATTTCAAAAAAAGTAAGGTTCTTTAATGGAGGTTCTGATGAAAACCAATAGGGAATCTTTTAGAGGAAGGAGGAGAAAAGAAATAATATAGGAGAAAGAAAGAGAAAGAGAAAGAGAAAAAGAGACTAAGGGAATAGATAAGAGACCTTGGAGAAGGAGGGAGGGTGAGGTGGATACTCACAAGTGCAATAGGGTGCTACAACCCACATGGAAAAAAGAGGGGGGCCTAGGAGATGGCATCAACCCTTAGAAAGGAGAACATGGCTACAGCCACACCTTGGGAACATTAAAATCTTCAAAAACTTGTTTATTCTTCACTATCAAATCATGGAGGGGTTGCTTTTAAATAGGCTTACAACCTTGAACAATTAGAAACTTGTTAAAATTAGAAACTTCCTAAAAATCCTAAACTTGCTAGCCAAGTTTTCTAAAACAAAAAATTTACTTTCCTAAAATTTAAAGCTACTCTAACTTAAGACTTTCTAAAAAAACACTATTCCCGTTTTTATTGACACCCTATTAGTAATTTGATCATAACTTTCCCAAATCACCTCGGATTTGTGCAATCTTGGTCTTGTTAGAAAGGTAACTGAATAACCTATCTAATGACACCAAAATCAAGCCAAAAAGTCAAGTTTTGGCCAGAGAAAAATTGGGTCCAAAGTGAAAAATGGGATTACAACTAAAAACCACTAATTAATGATTCTAAAGTAAGAAAATAACAAAAACATAAACTATTTTAATAGACTTGAAAAATAGGACTATCCATCGTCCTCAGTCTTCTTCTTTTTGACATGGTATACTCCCGCATCACAGGGATTGGCCTCTTCTCATTTCAAGTAAATCCCATAAGTTGAAGCTGGTTGGTTTGGTGTGGCTGCCTCCCCCAAGTGGCTCCACTAAGCTAAAGTCTGATGGGTCTTCTTTAGGTAATCCGAGGCCAGCCGGTTTTGTTGCATTACTAGAGATTGCCATAGCCAAATTGGTTGTCATTATTTGTAGGCCTATAGGAGTTTGTGATTCTATTACAGATCAATCTTATTCTCTATTGATGGGGCTCTGCAAGCTGAAAGTTGCATGATATATATGAATCTGGAAATAATAATAAGAAAATAGAGAGGAAGAATAATAAAAAGAAGAGAGAAGGAAGAGGAGAAGAAGAGATAGCCGAAGAAGGGAAAGAAGGACAAGTCATCGTTAATTGAAAAATGATGCCTCTCCCTCTCTTTTATTTTGTTATATTGTACAAGGATAGTTTTACCCCTACACATCATTTATAATGACATGTTAACACTCCCCCTTAAGCTAGAGCATACAAAACAGTCATGCCCAACTTGTTACAAAAATACATTAGTTGAGACCTCTCAAGAGCTTTTGTAAACAGATCACCTAGTTGATCTTCTGACTTAATGTATGGAGTTACAACTTGTTTACTCATCACCAAGTCTCGTATAAAATGGAAATCAACTTGGCAATGTGCTTTGTACGCTCATGAAATACTGGATTGCTTACAATGTGAATGGCTGCCTAATTATCGTAGTATATGGTAAGGGGAGAATGAACCATTATACCCATCTCTTGCAAAAGAGACCTCAATCATAGTAATTTACATAAAGTGTGTGCCATAGCGTTGTACTTGGTTTTTGCATTGAACCTGGTTACTATATATTGCTTTTTACTCTTCCGTGTAACCAAATTACTAGCAATAAAAGTACAATAATCTGATGCAGATTGCTTACCATGTTGACTGTTAGCCCAATTTTGCATTAGAATAACCAACAACATCTAATTTCTCTGATGGATTAAAACTTAAGACTTTCTAAAAAAAACACTATTCCCGTTTTTATTGACACCCTCTTAGTAATTTGGTCATAACTTTCCCAAATCACCTCGGATTTGTGCAATCTTGGTCTTGTTAAAAGGTAACTGAATAACCTATCTAATGACACCAAAATCAAGCCGAAAAGTCAAGTTTTGACCATAAAAAAATTGGGTCCAAAGTGAAAAATAGGATTACAACTAAAAACCTAAGAAGACTAAACTAACCATGGCACTATTGGCCTTATTACAAAATTAACCCACCCCTTGAATAATTAAAACAATCCATACATAACACAAGACTTGAACCTTGCTCTCTTGTGTGGTGGCACATACATAAGTCGTATAATGTTGTTCGCATCAGCTACCAGATTGGCTTTAAGTCTTTCAATGGTTCCATCTAGGTGATTGTTGATGGTATACATCCATCGACACCCAATTGCTTATTTGCCTACAAGAAGTGTAGTGAGCTTCTAGGTACCATTCTGGTAAAGAGTAGTCATCTCTACATCCAAAGCTTGCTTCTACCCAGAATACTACATCACCTATGCATATGACTTAGGCAGGGAAAAAATGGAAAGAGACAAAGCAAAAGAACGAAATAAGGAAGAAACATAAGCAAAGGACACAACATTTGAGATAGGATAGGGAGTACAAGATCGTTTACCTTTGCATAAAGTAATGGGAAAATCAAGAGAAGTGGAACCTCAGTTGGAGGAGATGACTCAGTGGTAGGAGGTGTATGTGATCTTCTTTGATGCACTGTCAAGGGACCTTTAGAGGATGGTGGTTATTCTGACTGAACAATCTCAACCTCTATAGGTATTGGAAGAGTAATAGATACCCGTGAATCAGCACAAGGAGATGACTCTTTTATTGGACCAGAAAGAATATCAATATCAAGTACCTTTCCCTCATAAGAAAAGAATGGTATACTCTCAAAGAAAGTTCAATACTAACATAAACTCAACGTAAAGAACGATCATAACATTTGTTCCCCTTTTGAATTCTAGACTAATCAAGAAAAACACATTTATATGCTCTGGGAAATAATTTATCTTTACCAAAGTCCAACACATGAACAAAACAAGTACAACCAAAGAATCAATGAGGAAAACTAACTAATGAAGAGTTATGAAACAAAACATAATTTGGAGATTTATTACTTAGATGATGGCATGCGGTTTACAAGTTAATAAGCAATCAAAATGACATCCACCTAAAAGGCTTTTGGTACATGGGTATGAAATAATAGGGTTTTGGCAATGTTAAGTAAGTGTCTATTCTTGCTTTCTGCAACATTTTTTATGTGGTGTATGAGTACAAGATGTCTGGTGTATAATCCCCATGTAGATTACAAAAATCTTGTTAATCATTTTGAATATATTCCCAAGCATTATCAGAACAATAAGTGTGAATGTGATATCCATATTGAACCTTAACTTCTTTATAAAATAATTTAAACATGGATAACAATTCAGAATGACTAAAAAGGTCATTACCTAGTGCTAGTCCCATAACTATGGGGTGCTAGGAGGACTTGATTGGAGACAAACCTAACCGTTGGTTTTTTTTTTTGCACAAAGTGGCTGCTCACGAGACTCAAACCCACGTTTCCACATAAGCATCCCAAGCTACTACCATTGCACTAAAGCAATGACCCTATAACAATTTAGAACGATTCTTTAATGAAAATAACCATGTCATGCGAGAATAATCATCCACAAACATGACAAAATAAGAATTTATGTCTAACAGGACCCCAAATATCAAAAGAACTCACTCAAAAAGCCTAGAACTACGACTCTCAATGCAACTAGGAAAAAAGGTACGGTGATGCTTGCCTAATTGACAAGCCTCACATTTTAGACTCAATATAGACTGTGGTAAAGGAATATTCTACTTAAGTTTTTGTAGTGATGGATGACTCAAATGATTATGCCACTGGAGAGGAGAGGCACTGGAGCTCAAAGCAGCTATACCACCATTTCTTGGATCCCCATCTAGATAGTAGAGACTATTGGTTTCATGCCCACCACCAATTATCTTCCTTGTTTTGAGGTCTTGAAATATACAAAAGGAGGGATAAAAAGTTGTTGAACAATTCAAGGATTTGGTTAATTTACTAACGAAAAATAAACTAAAAGAAAATTTTGGAACATATAAAACAGATGAAAGAGATAAGGAAGGAGTCATATTGGCATCTCCACGACCACTAATGGAATGTGTAGACCCATACAAGCAGGATTGTTGAATTAGAAGCAGAAGAATCAAATTGATGCGGACATGGTTGAGAGGTTAATGTATGTGCCACCCCACAAGAAGACCAAGTTCAAGATGTGTGCAAAACATCGGTTAATTAGAGTGTATTAGGGGTGGGATAATTTTGTTATAAGGCCTTTTGTGTCAAGGGGTTTTTGGGTTTTTTTAGTTGAGGGTATTATTGTAATAAGGCTAAAAAGCCAAGGGTGTTTTAGGAGTCTTAAAGAATAGGTGAGTTTTTAGTAGTATTTTATTTTAGCAACTATTTGGTTTTGAGTTTAAAAGTTTCTAAATTAGAAGTTTTTATTTTTTTATTTTTTATTTTTTATTTTTTAAGTTTGTTAGCCTATTTAAAGGCACCCATCGACTAGAATTAAGTTAGACATGATGAATTAAAATTTTGAATGTTGTGTTCATTGGATTTAATCCCATTCTATCCCCCTCTTCTCTTGGTGTAGCTGTGGGCTCCTCACTAGGGTTCATCCCCAGCTTCTACTCCTCTTCTTTTATCTCCTTCTCCAGCATTCTTCTCTTCTTCTCCTTTACTTCACAATCTTTTTTCTATATTCTTCTTCTAGTATCTTCTTCCTTTTTTCTTATATTTCTTGCATAATTCTCTGTTGCAATATCAGTAATTCAATTGCTATTTGGACAGAATTCCGCAGAACAATAGAGCCACGACTGGGTTTTATTTTGGAGCTATGTTAGTCCCCAATTGATCATAACAATTCGAGATAATCTTCCTTGGTTTCATCAGGTATTCTCTATTAATTAAATCCCTATTTGAATTCTGTGAAACCTCTTTAAGAATTCCTTGTTAAATTCTGTCTTTGTTTACCTATATTCTAAAGCCTTTTCTTTTCTCTTCAGAGATTTCAGGGTTTCTTTTCCCTTGAAATTTCCCCCTCCCTTATGCCCTATTTCTTTTTTTCTTTTTAGGGTTTTCTTCATAAACTATCCCTATTCTACATTTTGTTTTAGGTTTTTTTCCCCTAAAGAAACACTGTAATTGGTAAATTAAGTATTTTATATACTTTTGTTTGTCATAATAACTTCAAATTTGGTATGGAGATCACTTATAACCACATCTGATCACCTCGGAAATTTCATAAAATTTTGATTCATCTGTAAGGGTATTTTGGTAATTTCATAATTGACCCAGAAATTCCAGAAACCTTAAAACAACCCTCTTTCTCCAATTTCTTCTCTTCTTTCCTTCTCTAATCATTCTTTAATTCTATAGTTGATTCCCTCTATTTTCTCTTGTACTTTATTCCAAGTTTAACTCCGCCAATGTTTGTATCTTCAGACATTGCCGGTCCCAAGCCCGGATAAAGGAGGAGGGTGGCGTCAGGTT
>JAOXJP010231313.1:0-10649 GCA_025762735.1 Platanus orientalis | reverse complement strand
AAGCAATCTAGAAGGAGATTTTTTTTTTAGTGAATATAGTTTATGCTCTAGCAAATTGATTTTCTGTAGATTACGAATCCCCCTCTCTTAACAGTGTTGATGCTTTCAAGGCCTCCAAGTCTTAATTCTTAAAATTAAAAAGATGTTGATTCAATTGATTTATTTTATTCTTCTTTCCTCTTCTTATTCCTATTTTACTTATATGTTATTTGCTAAATATCCTTTATCATTAACCTTGAGTCTAAATTTCTTATTATTTGATTTTAAACCTCAGATTAATTCCCTATAGCTTATACCTTATATCTAAATCGATTCCTTTATTATCTATTATAATACAATTTCAATTCTAGATCAATCTACCTCACACCTTCAATTTTACTTGCTGATTAATTTCATAAAATTCTGATTCACAATTATTTATTTATTTATCCACAATTCCATTCCTCAATTTTAAATCACTAGCTCTCATTCCAATTGATGGGCTTATTCTTCCTCCTAATAGTTTTTGCATAAAAAAAAATTAGAGCCTAGGTTTCAACATCCATGGAAAATAGGAATGGCAGAAACTTTAGAGGAAGACTAATAGATGGCCAGTGAAAGGATATCCTAATACAACTTGTAGAACAATGAACAATATATCTAATCGTATATCAAGTCTAAAGACATGAGAACTAATAGTTCTCGAGCTACTATGAACCCAATCCCTACTAGAGCTGATGGCACCTTTAGACAATAGAAGGTTGAGGAACATGATTCCTTTCTTTAATTGGTTCGCCATATTTATTCAACTTATAAGGAAGAGAGTAGCATAGATTGGTTATGCACTATCTTCCACACACAAGTTACATGTGAGGATAAAGTTGTGTAAGGAGATCATTTTATTTTATTTTTTGATAAATAACAATTAATTAATAAAATAAAAGGAAGAAGGAAAGGATATACACAAGCCAAAGCCATAAACCACCCCCACCCCCCAATACACGCAAAGCGAGCCAACAAAGCCCCCCCATTTACAAAAACCAATAAGCCATCAAAACATTATTGCTCTTGCCAGTTAGGAAGAGAATTCCCTATGTAGGGCTTCGGCAAATTTACCCCCCATTTTGCTAATTTATCCGCCAACGAATTTTGACACCTTGGCACTTGACGGAGGTCCACTTGAAGCTCATGAACAAGATTTCTAACCTCACTTACCAAATGATTGAGGAGCCACGGCCTTTGCAATTTCCTCAATCCCCAGCTTACAATAAAACTCGAATCACCCTCTATAAGACATTATATGGATGTGGTCTCATAGGGCATCATAATAAGCTTCAATTTCCCATGGAGAAGATCCACAACCCTATAAGGTTGTGTGGGTTAATGACACTTCCTTTCATGTATCTAAGATATATCTAGTCACCTTTAAGATTGGGTTTTATAATGATTCAATTGGATGTGGTTTGATTCCAATGAAGACCATACTCATCTTGCTTAGGTGACCATGGCTTTATAACAAAGATGTGGAGTAAAACAGCATGCTTAATACCTATTCCTGTCTAAATAATTTTACGGTGCAGGTGCCACAGCTCCCAGCTAGCAAGCTAATAGGCTCAATAAATGGGCCAAGAAAGCTCAATCTTTTGGCCAATAAGAGCCAGCCTATGAGCCCAGCAGATGCAGGACAGCCTAGTGATGGCTGCTTACCTGCGGGTTATGGGCCCACAACAGTACTAGGACAGATTCCAACTCAGACTTTTTATCAAACAAATAATATGCATACTGTTGTGTAGGCAAAACAGCAGTTTAGAAGGACCGTAGCATGGCAGCAGTACCCAAAAGGATCAAAACAATCTGTCCAGGGATTAAAATCACCAGGAGTACCAGAGAGCTATAAAAGACCAGGCTTTACTTCAATAGAAAATAACCCAAAAATAGGCAATCTGTGAAGGGGTTAACAGCAGGTTTTATGAGCACCCAGCAATGCCAAAATCAGAAAAATAACCCAGGATTGTATCTAGGTAGCCAAAATTGCAGGTATACTTCACTTAACAGTAGGTATACTTCAATCAGGTTGTGTGGGATTCACGTACTAGTAGAAAGAAGCTATCAAAACTAATCCACAGGCCATTGACTCGACAAGAAACAGAGCTAGTGGTTTTGTAGGGAATAAATCTCAGAAAGGATAATATTTGGGCTATCAAAAGGGGTTGCAGGCCAGGGTTTGATAAATAACAGATATGGGTAATCTCAGTGTGTCGCAGAAGAGGGTTTAATGGAGGAATGGGTTAGGGTTATATGTCTCTACAGGTGAAGGGGTTATAAGGGGAAAGGATCTCAGCAGTAAAACAGTTAGGTTAAGGATGTTTGCAGGTAGAGTTTTGTTAATAGAAGGTTCTGTAGCAGAGTTCAAAGGTCTAAAGGGATGCAAGGAGTTTTAGGAGTTATCTACCTAGGCTGCAAGGCTTAGAATTCAGAAAACAACATCTGTAGAACCCAACCAAAGGTATAAGTAGGTGGGTTTCTGTTTTCGGAGGTCTAAAACAATTCAGGGTATGTCCTAGGTGCTGCTGCAAGCCTTAATGTGGCTCTGGAAATTCTGCTGGGAACTTCTTTAATGGGTATGGTAGATGTTGAACTCACACAGCAAGTGGGATTAAAAGAACTCAAAAGAAATCAAGGAAAAAAACAGGAAAACTTCAAAACTGTAATCTCCAACCTTAAGCACCACAATCATTCCAAAGAAAAAATGAAGGGATTTACCTGTTTCTGCAGCCTCACCACAAGAATGGGGTTCTTGGCCTCTCACCAAGATTGAACAAACCCTAGGAATCTCTCTACTAGGGAAAACCCCAAACCAGTGTTTTGGAGCAACCCAGCTGAGAGCTAGAAGCCAAAATTTTCTTTTATGCGATCATCGATTGAAAATATAAGAGTTTACCCTCTTTTACAAAAAATGACTCCTAAAAACCCATACACTTGAAAAATTCCAAAAATACCTCCAAAACACTAAATTAAATGACTCCTATGCCCTATACTATTTAAAACAGAAAATAATGACTAAAATCACATAAAAAGATAATGTAAAGTCCACCAATATAAACCCTAAAATGTGCTAATGGCTCCTCCAGAAGCTGCACATGTGTGGGCCCCACCTAGGTTCACATGGGCTTGGGCAGCAATGTCTGCATCACTAGCACGAGTGGACAAATATGTGGCCCTACATAGGAGAGCACATGGGTCCCAACTGCTAAAAGTAAGGAAAGTAGGCTGTAGTTATTACCATTTTCCTTTATTACCTGGTTGGTTTAAGAAATTCAAATATAAGTTCTTCCCATTTGCTAAAAGTGCTGAAGACTCTGTTAAAAAGAGGCCGATTAAATTCATGTTTCCACTTTCTTTTATTTCCTAATTAGTTAAGGAAATTTAAACAAAATGTTCCATTTAAAGTCTTGGTCGGCAAGTTGTTTTAACATAAAATTCTTTACATCAGAAAGTCAAAGTCCTATTTTTTGTCACTACTCAGGCACAATTTTTGGGAGTTGAATTTCATCTGTTTTGACTTGATTTTGGTATTTGGTTTATTATGTTATTTTCCAACAATATCAAGATTTTGCAACTTTGAAGGTATTTGAGAAAGTTATGGACAAAATATTGGCACATACAACTGAGTAATTATAGTTTGTCTAGAATTTGTAATAGACTTTTGTCTATAAATATGGGTCATATCTATGTAAGTGAGATAAGTTGAGAGGTCACACTTATTAGTTAAGTATAATGAATAAGAATTGTTTGCTTCTTAGACAACTTGAATTTCTTTGACTTTATTCAGTTACCGAGTAATTTTTTTTCATGCATTAGAGAACTACTTCTACATTTCCTTGAGATTGTGTGAAGGTCTATAGTATATTTTTTTTAGCTGCTCAAGTTTATTTGCTAATTATTCAAGATTTTGCAAGTTAATTTCATATCAAAACTCTAAAACAATTGGTGAGATCCATCTATTACTGCTGCTGGTCATTTGGTTGAGATTCTCCATTATTCCCTAGCTATATTTAATATTTAAATTTCAATTAACTATTTGTTTAATTAGAGTTTTACTCAACTAAATTGTCTCAACAAATTTAGTTATATAATTAATATAGTTGATAATCTTAAGCAATTGTTGACTAGTTATTTGTTTGGGGTTGAATGCTATTTGATTATTTCATAAACTTCCACAAATTAGCCGTAGACCACAAGGCTCATAACCTGCAAATTCAAATCCCCCTGGATTAGTACTGTATCATGGTAGGAAATGTAACACCCTGCATCTGCTTTTGGTAATTTCTGGAAATATAAACCTTCCATAAATAGAAAATTAATGATTTATCATGTGAATGCAAACAAGTGGGTTAATTTTAGTCATTTTGGGTAAGACTGTCATACGATTGAATAGGGAAGGAAAGGAAGGGAATGGGCTTAAGTTGGAAGCTCAAAAACTCGTAAAATGTAGAAAATCTGTCAGTTCTGATCGATCACAAAGTGGATGATTGATCAAAGCCTTGATCGATCATGAATATGGCCAACACTGCCTGATCGATCATGGGCCTGGTGTCTCAGACTAGACATTGTCAGATTGATCATAATTGAAAGTGTGATCGGATCATAGCTATGATTGATCATAATTGGAAATGTGAAATTTAGATTTTGCTGAAACGCGATTTTGCTTATCAAAACGTGACTTATTTGGGACATAAGAACTAAAAGATACATAAGGAATAGAGTGGGAGATGATTATAAAGATTGTAGGAGACTTGCTTGAGTTTTGGGAATTTGTGAAGAAGAAGCTTGGATTCGCTTCATACAGTTGATTCGAGCCGGCAAATCAACAGGTAAGGAGAAAACAAGGCTAGGATTTCATCTAGATTGAAGTTTTAGCTAAATAATACTTTAAGATTTAAGTTTTAAGAGAGTTCCATTAAGTTTGGTGGTTTTCCCCATGAGTTTTGCTGAAAACAGGAGAATCTGATTTCTCTATACCATGAAATCTTATAGAGAAGAAGTTGAGTTTGTTAAGGTTTTGGGGGAAATGTTAGAGATCATAGAAGAGTGATTCTATTGGTTTGAGGCTGCTAGAAGTGTTCAAACGGATTATTTTATGAAGAATTCGAACGGTAAGTAATTATGCATTATATGCATCTGTTTTCATCTGTTAGATTCTTAGAAATTTCATGTGTTTTACTTTTATTTTCTTGGTAAGAAGAAATTTCCTGTGTTAAAAACCATGAATTTGTAAGTCACTTTACCTAGTATACACTTGTTTTACTTGTTAGATTTCTACTTTCTAAAAGTAAATGTTTTTAAATTCTATGAATTTCAAGTTGCCTAGAAATAGTATAGACTAATTAATGTTACCTTAGCCAACCTTTGTTGATGGAAAAAGGGTGTTTCCAATCAGGCTTTATGTATTACAGTGAATTGTAGAATTTTTCTTCAAGCTCCAAAGTTTTAATTTTATGAATTGTTTTAATGCTTCCAAAAAATATTTAAGTATTTTATTCTAATAAACAGTGTTCTCATCTTTTCATAACTCCTTACTTTATATGTGCCTAGAAGGGTCAAGCATCTTATAATTTGTTTTTCATTGATATGAGAATGGTGTTCTTTGATATGTGATCAAGAGTGAAGAGATTCATATATGATTAAAAGTGCAAAGAATGTTTTGAATGAGTTTTGTTTGTACAAAAACTGTTTACCCTTCAATAAGAAGATATTGCTTTGTCTATATATATATAAGGGATAGGTCATTGTGCTTTATATAAATGTTTCGAATCATGTGTTTCAGTCATTATGATATTTAGAAAATCATATGATTTTAAAATGTATATAAATCTGTCATATTGTTTAAATGCTCAAAATATTTATGCTTGACTTGACCCTATTCCTTGTATATATTGTATAATTGTTTGCAAGCCATGAATTCACCCATCCATAATGTTTTTCAAATTAAAGAATAGTGACAAAGTAACAATGCAAGAGTACGTAGCAAGGCATGGTGATAAAGTTGCGTGAAGTCTATTTCATTTGTTTATGTTAGACATTAGAGATTTGAAACTCTTTCCATATTTAAGTTATATTATTTAGGATTTTAATTTCAGGATTTATGATGCGTTGTAATAGCTTTTATTAGACGTTTATGTCATTTAGAAAGTTTATCTTAGAAATTTATTGTGATTGGAGGCATGGTATCAAATATCTTGAAATATCTTAAATATCTTCCGACATATGTCCATGTCTATAAGGACCTACACGATATATTCTTATACTGACATGAAGCATTAAGTATATTATAAAAATTCATCTTTTGGTCAACACGATATACGATGTCGGTGTATTGAGTGAACATTCCCCTTTCACAGTGAACTATTGCCTAATATCAACATTGTGTTGTTATAATAAAAAATTATACGAAAAACGATAAATTTCAAAGAAAGTCATGTTGACAATAAATTAACCAACTCTCCCAAAACCTTAGGTGTTAGGAGAAACACAAATTAATATATTTCAACACCCCCCCTCAAGAGGAACACTGTTCTCTTCTGGGAACACACTTGGGGAGCTAGGCACGGGTCCACACAATGCGTACACACGCATACAACACTACATCCGGGGAAATACTTCCATCGGGATTCGAACTCTCGACCAAGCCTGCTCTAATACCATGTTGACAATAAATTAACCAACTCTCCCAAAACCTTAAGGTGTTAGGAGATACACAAATTAATATACTTCAATAGTTGACAGTTCTACCATCTAGTAAGAAAAAAGTCTATCTTGTTTTTTTAATCCACTTTTTAAAGTCACAAAATGTTCTTTCTTTTTGAAGTACATGTTTTCAGTTGCAAGATCACATGTCATCATGAATTTTAGGATATCATTTATTGTATTCTTTTCTCCAAATCCATATTCTCTCTTTTATTCTCTATTGTTTTTTCATACGTGCCCATTTAAGTTCCTTCTTATTCCTCAAGAATTCTATGAATTAATGCATCCATATTTTCTCAAAATTGCCTCTTAATGGTTTCATCAAATCCTACATGAGGGGTAGAAACAATAATTATGTTAATTATCTCTTTTCCTGAAATAATGTTAGAATGATATTATTCTTTCACTTTTTCTCTTAACATTTGCAATTCTCCCTTTAGAATGATCTTATGTGCCAAATTTGTAGCTACCAATCACTTTAGCTTCCCCCCCCTTTGTGTCTCATGAAGACATAATTATTGATTCTCCTTTTCTACTATCACAATACTTTTACCTGTGAAGATTCTCATAGTTCAAGTCGCTAGGTGAATCATATTTTCTTGAATTAGCTTCTTAAACCGCACTTTTGCATGATTTGGTAACCCTTGCCTATTTCTAACTAGGATTGGGTACTGATGTGGCATGTCACTTCCAAGCGACACCCTGGCTAACCCTTTCTCAGTTTCATTGCACCTACGTGATATGCAGAGCCTCGTGCACTGGGCCGCCCTTTTTTTTTTTTTTACCTTGGCCTAATGTCACAACAAAGAGTTTTTCATATTCATGTATAATTGGATTCCGTAAAAAGTTTTATGCCGGTTGTCAACATGACATAAGCCCTCCTCCTTCACTCAGGCTTGGGACTGACACTACAACAAAAACAATGCAAAGCTATATTATTGTTATTATTATTGTTGTTGTTGTTGTTCAATGATGCTTTTCTGAAGTTTTTGAAAATCTCATGCAGTCAAGGCTTCAAGCAAAGCAGGAGATTGGTGGCAACATTGCATTAAGATATACAGGTTTGCTGTTCTTGTTCCCAACTGGCTGCTATATTTAGGGAATTAGTGTTGTTATTATTATCCTTATGATGGGCACCTTATCATCATTTTTATATACAAGTTTACTTTTCTTGTTCCCAACTTTTGGCTGCAATGTTCAGGGAATTAGTGTCGTTCTTGTTATCCTTATGATGAACTTCATATCATCATTTTTCTGTCATTATGATTGCTGACTATGGTATTGTGTTGGCATCGGTGCTATTGGTTAGGCTGATGTGTGGTTGATGATGTGAAGAATTTGCGAGTTTGACTTTCTTGGGACAGATATAGGGAACTTAATTCTTAACTAGCCTCAAGACGTGCCTTGGTTTTCTTGAATACTTGATTACCCTTCCTAATTGATCACACTTTTGTGTTGCTTTCCTTCAACTGGATGAGTTCAACGACTAAGGTATTTAAGAAAACGGAAATGGGAATGACTGAATCCTCTGTATTATGACAAGGTGTTCGAGGTTGTCTGTGATGCCTCATATATTGACATTGGAGATGTATGGAGTAAAACTCTGCACCATTGCTCGAACCATGAAACACTATCTGCATTACTTGATTCATCAGAGTTTGTGTTGTTCTCAGATCATGAAGCTCTCAAGCATCTTAACTTGCAGAAGAAAATAAGTAATTGATATGTTACATGGAGTGTTTACCTGTAGGTTGCAGGAGTTTACTTGTGTTTGAAGCATTGACGATGAGTCGAAAATAAATCAGTAAATGTCCTGAACGGGAAATCTCATGTACGAATCTAACTACCCTAATACACAATTTATGATTGTTATCTGTTCCATATGAGGGCTTGTTATAAGCAAACTGCATGTCAGGGGCTTGGGTGGATGTTTGTTTGAGGTAATTGATCTCATAAAAGAAACGCTTCTGCCTGGGTTTGAAGATCTGGCAAAACTCATCAGATAGTATCATAGATGTCATCTTGGAATAGGAAATGGGGGTTATGCTAGAATCTACACACCCCTGTTAGTACTTGAAGCACCTTGGAGGCTCCTGTAAATCTATGTAACCAGAATGTGGAGTGGAGTGGGGCATGGAGCAGCTTAGGACCATGGGGGGTGCCAAATTTGAAAGCTCCAAAGGTTTGGAGCTGATTTAGAATGTGTGTGGGAGATTTTCTAATTGGGTCACCTAGATCTCTTTGTTACATAAGTAACTTGGTACACGTGTTAGGGAATTATTTGTGATTTGGATTAAGGGCATTAATACAGTTAAGAGGGGTGTCAAGATAGAATGAATCTTCGTGGGTAGCTTGGAAGAGATGATGATGTCATGATATTGTAGTAGACTTGGGAGTCTCCCAAATATTTTTCTTTTCTGTTCTGGGTGCAACTATTTAAGTTGACTTTTTGTATTCTCTTATCCTAATATCTTAATACAAATCTTCATGTTATTTGGCCAAAAAAAAAAAGGCTAGAAGAAATAAATCTTTTTTAAATTGAAGATACAACAAATAACCTTATCCCAACTATTTGGGGTCGGCTGCACGAATCCTGTTCTACCATCCGTTCTGTTTAGGGGGTAGGGTGAGAGTTCTTTACAAGGTTCAAAATCTTGTTATCGCAACTCGTATCATGGACCTAAGAGACAAAGACGTCTCGCAGCTTATCGTGGATAGACGGCGTCCGAAACCGAGAGACGGTGAGAAATGAGAAAAACTAATCAAATGAAGGAATTTTGATTTGAAACTTCAGGATTTGATTGAATAATCACTAATTTACACTTAGGAATCATTAAATATAAGAAACAACCATCTATGATGGTTGGGAGAACCATCACCCTTATGACATATGTTGTGGCCTATGGAATCTATGAAAACATTATATAAGCCTTGGAATTTTTGAATGAAACTTTAGCAAATGTTATAATAAACATCATTAAACACTTATAAACCATTATACTTCATTACACACTTGAGTATCAATAGTTGGGAATCGGTACCCTCGTGACACTCGTTATCATGCATGCCTAGAATGTTAAGTGTTAGAGGTTGATAAATAACACTATTCATTACACAATAAAGCTACAAATCCATAGACATAAAACATAATCAATGTTAAAAATGTATAAATCAAACAATAATGCCATTCTCATTCACTGTTAATGCAAAGTATTACAAAAGTACAAGTCTACAATAGTAAAACTGGAAAATTTTAATATAATGAGATAGAGAATGATACTAGAGTCTACTAGTGCCAAGACTGTTGCCAAGTACTAATTAGCTCAATCCTCATCATAACCATATAGAGTTTTGGGGAGGCTGATAATCATCATGGCTATCCCTATCACGATATTGCTGAAATTGTTATTGCTATTGTTGTTGATGTTGAAACCACTCTTATACCAAGCGGTAATAATCCAACCATGAGATATTTGGACTATGCCATGCCCGATAGTCATAAACATATCTCTTGCATATAGAATCATTTGCTCTCGAGAGCATCCCATATTGTGGAAAGCCGGACACTATAAATTGAGGATGAGAAGTAGAAATAGAACAAGAACCCTAATCGGTCCGATGGGCCTGTGAAGCCTGACCCTCCTGAACAAATGATGATGTGGATTAGGTAACAAAACTAGGTCTATGTACTAAAGGTGGCCCTATGTACCATAAATAAAAAAATCGGGATCGGACCCAGGCGATCCCGATCCTATCCACTCATGGATCGGCCAGCAACCGGATTGCCCTAAAAAAAAATAAAAAATATCGGAAAAAATTTAAAAACTTTATTATGTTAGTTAGAGTCTATCTACCTTATTTTTAATCCAAAAAATTATAATTTTTAACATGTTTTATGAATAAAAGTCCAAAGATAAGAATAA
>JAOXJP010231312.1:0-10649 GCA_025762735.1 Platanus orientalis | reverse complement strand
ATGGGAAAACATATTTAGATATGTGATTGATCAATGAACTTTACTAATTTTAATGTTCAAGAATGGTAATCTTCCTTCAAAAGGTCCCATGTTGCATAGAGGGAGCAACCATATCTTCAAATTATTGATTTTCATAGTGGAATGGGAAGCCAATGTCACAGGTGAAGTAAAATAGTTGAGGTGCACAATTTTATCATGGGAGCACTATTCATCACAAAATCATTGTTTATTGCAAAACACTATTCATCATAAAAGCACTGTTCTTCGTGAGACAATGCTCTTCGTAGGACACTATTCTTTATGAGACACTGTTCTTTGTGGAACATTGTTCTTCGTGAAACACTTTTTTTTTTGCAAGACACTATTTTGTGTGGGACATTATTGTTAGCAGGACATTGTTCTTTGTGAGACACTGTTCTTCTTCAACCTTAGTTAATAGATTTAACTGAGGTAGGGAGGGTGCCGTTATCACGTTTCTTGAAGATAGTCAAGGCCTTCCATAAATGTGCAAGAGATTATGGCAAAGCTAACTCCAGGATACAGTATTGCTCGGGTAAGACCCTTGTCTCTCAATGAAGTCACACTCTCCAGTAGAGACAAATGACCCTTGTCGTTACTTAAAGCCCTGGGTTTATAATAGTTAAGTTTATGAACTTTTAGTTTCATCCAAGATTTGAGAAACATAACATTTCTATGAATGATACTTCAACAAATATATTCTTCACTCAAGAGATCGAGATTCCCCTCAAAAAGAGTCTCAGATCTCGAGTGGGTGCTTCTCCTTGTATCAGAGCAACCTCACTCAATGGAGAGGGCCAATTCAAGAACTCAACAGGGCTCTTCTCAAGGAAGTGAGGGAGTTCAATGAACTATATGGAGTGTGAGATGGAACGAAGGAAGAGGGGAGTGAAGATGAAATATTCACACTGCATTCTCTTCTTTATTTTCTCTAGTCTCTTCACGTTCTCCCACATTCTTCATTTCTCTTTTCTGCTCAGGTTTTTCTCTCTAAAAAAAACCATCCCTATCACACTCCCTTACGCACCGTTACATAGAGGAAGAAGTTTTGCATACATCGTGATACTAGTGATGCTCTATCACAATGGATGAGGTGGTTAACCTATTGGGTTTCGTTCAATAACAGAAAAGTTGATGGCATCTGTTGGGTGGTGTCAAGAAGGGAGCAGGTTCATGGAAATGGAAATTTTAGGAGTTTTCAAGGTCTTTGGGTAGGTGAGGAATACAAACAAGGTAAAAGAGAGCCAAGGCTTTCTGTCTTGCAACATACTCACCAAAATGGTATGATGTAGGGGGTCGGTGAAGGCTTTGTTTTCCGTTTCAAAAAATAGGGCTGTCACAGGCCTCTAAATGTTTAAAATAGTTCAATAGAATAGTTAGTTGAAAAGAGTAGATTTTGTCGGACGCTAGAGAGAAATAAAGAGATAAAAATGGTGTGGAAAATAGTGAAAATCACTGATTCAATTTATTAGGAAAAAAGAAACTGGTCCCAGCAACAATGGAGGAAAGTGAGATCGACAAATTGTTGGAGGGAGAGACAATGTCTAAATGATTTACTAGACTAAGTTTATGGAAAACTCCTCCAAGTTAAAGGTAACTAGGTTGTTAAAATCATCGAGTTTTGGCACCTAAATGACCAGAAACTATGCCGAAGTAACTTGACCAAGTTTTGTGAATAACCAATGAGTTTTTAAACACTGTATTATAATACTTAAAACTATAAATAAAGACTGATAGGGAAAGATATCGAGGCCCTTGTAAACTGACCTTGACAAATCCAAACAACTCCGACCCTAAAGAAACTAACCCAAGGAGTCCCCAGAGAAACCAACCCGGGGAGTCTTCACGATCCTACAACCGAGGCCCCTATAAATCAACCCCGATAAACCTGCATAGCCCCGACCCTAAAGAAACTAACCCAAGGAGTCCCGAAAGAAACCAACCTGGGGAGTCTTCGCGATCCTATGACCAAGGCCCCTATAAACTGACCTTGACAAACCCGTATAGCCTCGACCTTAAAGAAACTAACCCAGGGAGTCCCCAAAGAAACCAACTCGGGGAGTCTTCGTGATCCTACGATTAACGAAACCCAACAATCATGACCCAAAGAATATTGGGGCCACCAAAGAAAGGCTTTGCTACTCATTGACTTCTCAACATTGGAATTATAAAGGAAGCACTGGGTCACTCATCCCTTTCCTCAAAACTTGACACTCTGAAAACCTCAGGATCACCCCCGGGGCGTAGCCTAAACCTTTCAATACCAAAAAGGGGGGTCGTGACCATGATAGTTGTTTAATCTCCAAAAGACCCCACCAAGAAAGAAGGGTAGAGACCCAACTTTTCATATTTGGAAATAAAAATAATCCAAAAGTCGTTACCAGGGGAGAATATCCTCTACAGCTGGCCTAACATCTTGAGAAAAGGACATAAAAATAGGAGCAGGGGGGGCATGACGAAGAACGTGGGGAAGAGATGGGCCGTACCTCATTTGATATGTCATTACTCAAGCCTATAAGTATACAAAATGATTCACTCACCAGATATAAGAAACAAGAAATCCTAATTTGAGTTGAGCATTCTACTATCCCCACCATCTGACTTGATCATCAAAGAGTTGGAGGCCAGTACCCCACCAGTGTCAAGTTCCTTGGCTCTCCATTTATGCTGTGCAAGGTCTATTTTGCCAAAGACTTAAGCCTACCATGTAACCATTTGACCGGTGTTAGGGCACCCTCAGTTCCAACCACCATTAATTGGCTCCATCTATAGGAAACTCCTTCCTTGAGAATCGAAGGTCTACATGGTCGAAACCAAGTCGATGGCAGCTTGGCACGACCCTGGTGCCAAAGTCGATGGGTAAGAAACTTCCATCTTCGATAGAGGACATCGCAAAGAACCCCAAATCACCACCCTTGAACAGGAGGTTCAGGGTTTAATGGTGAGCATATAACTGCTCATGGAGCATAACCGAGAAATCATATAAGAGTTGAGAAACCAAAGGGGTGAGCCCGACAACTAGGAAATGGGACAGCAGAGACCCCCATCCCTCCCGATAGGAGCTGTGATGATGGCCAGGGACAAGAAGATGAAGAAATGAGCACCACCGCACCTTGGTTTCGGGAGATGAGCCATATTTTCCAACATTGGGATATGGTTCATACCCTTAACTTTTGGGAAGAGGAGATAGACGACGTGAGAAGGGAGATGGCAACCATGAAGGAGGCTATCAAAGGGAAAGCTCTTGCCACTGTCAACAAGCTTATCCAGAGGATGAATTATCCATTCATTCCGAAGGTAATGGTTCGGCCTCTACTCGATAAGTTTAAGCCGCCCCAGATGGAAATGTTCAACGGCACTCGGGACCCCCTTGATCATCTGGAAGCCTATAAAATGCACATGAACCTCTAGGCGGCCCCTGACAAGATTATGTGTGGGACTTTTCCCACCACCATCAAGGGGTCTGTCTGAGTTTGGTTCAGTTAATTAAAGTGCAGGAGCATCTCAAACTTCATAAAACTCAGCCGACAGTTCGTCGACTACTTCATAGGCGGCCAGAGACATCGAAAGTCCACCACTTACCTACTAAATATCAAGCAAAACAAGGGTGAGTCCCTCTGAGATTATATGTCCCGGTTCAACAAGGAAATGTTACAAGTGGACGACATCGAGAAAAAAGTGATTATGGCTGCTCTTATGGCAGGGTTGCTGCCCTCTAAGTTCCTATTCTTACTTTTGAAAAATTCCCCATTGCACATGGCCGACCTTATGCTAAAGGCGCAACAGAACATGAACATTGAGGATACTCTTAGCTGAAAAGAGCAGGAGACTAGGGGTGCCTCCCAGCAGACAAAAGGAAAATGGAGTAGCAAACTACTTAGGAAGAAAGGGGTCCTTGGGCTAAGGGGGCAATGATAGTGGCAGGGCTAGGCCCCAGGTCAATCTGCCCCCAAGCAAATTTCAGAACTACACTCTCCTTAATGTACCAATAGAGTAGGTGTTCTTGTACCTCAAGGATGACCCAAATATTAAATGGCCCGAGAGGATCAGGGCCTTACCCGAGAGGAGAAATCATGACAAGTACTGCCACTTTCATAGGGACTATGGCCACGACACCAATGACTACTTTGATTTAAAAGAATAGATAAAAGCTCTCATCCAACAGGGGAAGATACAAAAGTTCGTAGTAGGAAGGCCCCTAATTAAATGAGAAGACACCCACAGAGACCCTCCCACTTGAGAGGAAAGAAGACCTAAAGGGTCGATAGGCAAAATCAAGGTGATCGCAGGAGGACTTACCGGGGGTGGAAAATCTAGTTAAGCAAGGACTGTCAAATGATGGTTACAGAGAGGCCGACCAAACAACATAAGGTAGAGCATCCCCACATCACCTTCTTTGAAGAGGATGCCCGAGGAGTAAGTCATCCGCATGAGGACGCACTAATGGTGATGTTGGTCATCTTGAACTTCATCACCATTGTGTCCTCATTGACAATGAGAGCTCAACAGATATCCTTTATCTCTTAGACTTTGACCATATGGGTAATGGATGAGACAAACTCAAGCCAACCCAATCACCCTTAGTTGGTTTCATAGGCGACAGGCTGCTTCCCCTCAGGATCATCGGCTTGCTAGTCATCGCTAGGATGGGTGACCGCCAGATCACCAAGGTAATCAATTTTTTAGTAGTCGATTGTTCCTCAACCTACAATTCCATTCTCGAAAGTCTGGCATTAAATCGGATGAAAGCGGTCACCTTGACTTACCATATTTTAATGTATTTCCCAATTGAAGGAGGGGTCGGGGGACTAAGTGGAAGCTTAGGAATGTTACGTGACCACACTTAAGAGAGAATTAGCCCCAAAGGAGGCCATGTTAATCGATAGTTTGGATGTTCGAGATGAAAGGACCCAGATTGTGGTGGAGCAAGGGGAACTTGAGAGTATTACCCTCGACTCGAAGAATCCCGATCGTATAACTTGGGTGGGATCAGATCTACTGAGGACTTCAAGAGGAAATTGTAAAGTTTTCTCGTCGAGAATTGGGATGTGTTTGCTTGGATGCATGAGGACATGCCAGGGATAAACCCCAGGCTGGTGGTATATCGGCTCAATGTAAACCCAGCCTCGAGGCCTATCAAATAGAAGAAAAGAAACTTCCTTGAAAGAAACCAGGCCATTGCAGGGGAAGTGAAGAAGTTTTTTAAAGCCTAATTCATAAGGGAGGTCCACTACCCCAAGTGGTTAGCAAATGTAGTCATGATACGAAAGCTTAACGGGAAGTGTTGAATGTTTGTTGACTTCACCAATCTTAATAAAGCATGCCCCAAAGACAATTTTCCCCTCTCGAGGATCGACACCCTGGTAGATTCAATGGCCGACCATCAGACTCTCAGCTTCATGGATGCATTCTTAGGATATAATCAAATAAGGATGCATGAGCCTAACCAAGAGAGAACAACCTTCATCCCCTACTAGAGACTTTACTACTACAAGGTTATGCCCTTTAATCTGAAGAATGCGAGGGTAACCTACCATAGGCTAGTCAATGAGATGTTCAAGAACTACATCGGAGGAACGTTGAAGTGTATGTGGATGACATGTTAGTGAAGAGTCTCCTAGCCGAACAACATTTGTCGGACTTGGCCGAGACATTCAAAATGTTGAGAAAGTTTAAAATAAGCTCAACCCAGGCAAATGTGCCTTCGGTGTATTCGCTAGAAAATTTCTCAGGTTTATGGTCTCCCAACGAGGAATAGAGGTAAATCCCAAGAAGGTTAAGGCCATAGTTAACATTCAACCACCCAAGAACACTAAGGAAGTATAGCTACTATCAGGGAGGGTCACAACATTAAGTAGGTTCTTAGCTCAGGCTATGGACAAGTGCTTCCCCTTCTTTCGTTTACTAAAAAAGGTATTCTATTAGGATGAAGAGTGTGACAAGGCCTTCTAAGAGCTTAAGGTCCACCATGATCGCCTGCTGCTAATCAATAAGCCAAAGCAGGGTGAGGTGCTTTATTTATACCTGTCGGTGTTAGGAATGGTGGTCAGTTCAGTGTTAATCAGGGAAGAAGTTAGGGTGCAAATGCTGGTATACTACACCAGTCGAGCCTTCAGGGGAGCTGAGGAGAGGTACCCGAAGGCCGAGAAAATGGCATTCACCCTGGTTGTCATGGCCAGGCAACTAAGACCCTACTTTCAAGCACACATCATCCGAGTGCTCATCGATTAGCCACTCAGAGTAATACTGCATAAACCAGAGACCTTTGGGAGACTGGTCAAGTGGTCGGTGGGAGCTATCATAGGACAAGTAATGGAAGATTTCATCACTAAATACAGACATAAGTTAGAGGTCAAGTCTGAGGCACTAAAAGAACAATCTAGTGAGGGGGAGATAAGTCTAGTAGTGTGGACTATATATGTTGATGGATCCTCCACCAGTAACTCAGTCGGGGGAGGGGTCATCCTGGTCACACCGGAAGGGAATGGGCTTGAGTATGCCATCAGGTCTGAGTTCAAAGTAACTAATAATGAGGCAGAGTATAAAGCAATGCTCTTAGGATTACACCTTGCCCTTGCCCTCAGAGCTAAACAGGTAAGAGTCAACAACGATTCTCAACTTGTGGTAGGACAAGTGCAGGGAGAATACAAAGTGAGGGATAAACAAATGAAGCATTATCAGATGCTGGTAGTAAAGGAGAAATCCCGATTCGAGCATTTCACCATGCAACAAGTTCTGTGAGATCAAAATGAAAAAGCTGACAAGTTGGCCAAGCTTGCATTGTCAATAGTGGAGAGCCTTGACATGGGATCTTAATGGATTATTTACCCAGGCCAAGCACAGAGGCAGAGAAAGATAAGGAGATTAATACGGTCAGCCTTGTGTTAGAGTGGACTAGCCAAATTATAAAGTACTTAAAGAATGGGGAGCTACCCGAGAACAAGGACCAGGCAAGAAAAGTAAAAGTAAGAGTAAGCCGGTATCTCCTCCTTGATGATACCCTCTAAAAAGGAGCTTCACCCTCCCCCTACTCAGGTGCCTATCTGATGAGGAGCCCGACTATGTGCATCGAGAAATACACGAGGGAGTTCTGGGAACCACTCAGGAAGTCGGGTGATGGCTAGTAAAGCAATCAGGGCAGGGTATTATTAGCCCTCCATACAAAAGGATGCAACTCTGCTCACCTAAAGGTGTGACAAATGACAAAGGTTCACCAATATCCCTAAGAAGATTGCAAAGGAATTGGTCTAGATAGCTAGACCATGGCCGTTCACCTAGTGGAGAATCGACATTGTTGGACCCCTCCCTCGAGGGAAAAGGAAGATGAGGTTCCTTGTGGTGGCCATCGACTACTTCATGAAGTGGGTGGAGGCTAAACCCTTAGCTAAGATCACTAAGAAAAACATCTAGGACTTCACCTGGAAATCGATCTTGTGCCAATTTAGGATTCCCAAAGTACTCGTCACCGACAATGGTAAGTAGTTCGACAATGCCTAATTATGGGAATTCTATGTAGAACTTGAGATCAAGAATCACTTCTGTTCCCTAGCTCATCCCTAAGCTAATCCCAAGTGGAAGTCACCAACAGGATGCTCCTGAGCATCATCAAAAAGAGACTTAAGAACTCCAAAGGTCATTAGCCCAAGGGGCTGCCGAGCATCCTGTGGGCATATCGCATTACGGTAAGGACCCCCACTGGGGAAATTCCATTCTTCTTGGCATTTGAGACCGAGGAAGTGGTGCCAATTAAGATTGGGATGGCCCCGTACAGAACAACGAACTTCGACTCAGAGAAAAATGAAGAGAGCCTTAGGAACAATCTAGACATGCTGAAAGAAAAAAGGAATAAGGCCACACTTTGGATAGCTACCTACAAATAGAGAATGGACAAGTACTACAACTCACAGGTTAAGATGAGAAGATTCACAGTGGGGGACTTAGTCCTTAGAAAGGTGAGCCTAGCGACAAAGACCCTATAGAAGGAAAACTAAGGCTAAACTGGGAGGGACCTTATCGGGTAACAAGCTGTCATAGGCCTGGAAAATACCACCTCGAGACGATGTAAGGAGACCTCTACCATGACCATGGAATGTTGAGCACTTGAGAAAATATTATCAGTGAAGCTGATGTAATTGTTTAACCCTAGTTAATGAAATGTTCTTACTCTGCAGAGGTAAGGAAAATTTTAGGCCCTCGTGCCCGGGTGACAAGATTAGCCCTCAGGTTACAAGATTGACCCCAGGTCATAAGACAGACCCATCCCTTAGGGAAAAATTCAGGCCCTTATACTCGGGTTATAAGATTAGCCCTCAAGTCATAAGATTAACCCTAGGTCATAAGACTGATCCATCCCTTAGGGGAAAATTCATGCTCTCATGCTCGAGTTACAAGATTAGCCCTCAAGTTACATGATTGATCATAGGTCACAAGATTGACCCATCCCTTAGGGGAAAGATTTAGTCCTTCATGCCCGGGTTATAAGATTAGTCCTTAGGTCACAAGATAGGACCCAAGTCACAAGACTGACTCATCCTTTAAGGGAAGATTCAGACCCCCGTGCCCAGGTTACAAGATTATCCCTCAGGTCACAAGACTGAACCTAGGCTATAAGACTGACCCATCCCTTAAGAAAGTGCTCGGGTTACAAGATTAGCCCTCAGGTCATAAGATTGACCCCAGGTCACAAGACTGACCCATCCCTTAGGGAAAAGATTTAGGCCCTCGTGCCTGGGTTACAAGATTAGCCCTTAAGTTACAAGATTGGCCCCATGTCACAAGACTGATCCATCCCTTAAGGGAAGATTTAGACCCTCATGCTTGTGTTACAAGATTAGCCCTTAGGTCATGTGGGTATCACAAAAAAGGACCGTGACCTACTTCGGGGTTTAGAGTCGCCACCAACTCAGGGTTTTACAGATGGGGTTGGATGTCTGCCTCCTTTCTAGGGGAAGGGAGGATATGAGCTTTTTAGGGCCCAGGCTAAGCACTTGGGCCTAGGGTTGACTATCAGACCGGTTTAGTTTTCAGAGATCTACGTAAACTATTTGGTTGCAATTGGGGAAGGTGTTAGGCACCCTTACCCACCTTTTAGGGTGGCTCCTCTAACTTAGCAACTTTCAAATGCTAGTAAGTGAAAGTATGTGTGTGTTTATTTTATTTTATTGGTTTGGACGACCCCTGTGGTGTGATCACTGTAATCGCATCTGAGACATAGTCTCTGGCTGCCTATATACCCGATCTTGTATGGTTCTGTGTTCCTATGGTTTTGTCAGGATCAGACTGCATGTAGTTCTAATATTTGTAAGTCTTGTCAGTCAAGTATGTTTGACTGTGAGACTGATTCAGGGTTGGTTTATTTTAGGGTTTGTATATATTTACAGAGTACTCCCCATTGCTAAAATGTGTTAGTGAAAGGTGGTCAACACTATGTTATACCAATTTGAGTATTTTATGGACTTAATTAGGCTATGGTCAAGTCCTAGGGTCTTTGGGTCGTGAACTAGTATGACATGACCTTAAGGTTAGGTGGTGACTTTAAAGAAGTTAGGAAGGATTGAAAGACAATGATTGGGTTAGGTTACTCAGCTAGATTGCACTAACGTAGTAGCCACAATACCAACTTTGTCTCTTAGGTAAAATTCAGGTGTTTGGATATCTAGATGTTGGATGTTGGGCTTGGTCTATGTACAAATATTCGAAAGAGAGTTTTGGAGGTTGAGACAGGGGTTTCCTAAGGTTCTAGACTTATGGGGTTTCATTCCATACTTTAATTTATCAGAAAAGGGTAAGATTAGAATTTCTTAATCAGTACGCATGATCTTCATGTGTACGCCTAATCTCTTAATATGCCCGATCTCTTACAGAGTGAGTTCAAGCTTATGGTTTCAATTGGGTCCCATTTGACTTTTGGAGATAATTTCAGATTCTGGAATTTCCTCAGGGGACATGTTTTGACAGTTTTATGGGTTTTTGGGTTGCTGTGAATGTCCAGACATTGGGGGACACCATTTGAAACCATTTTAGTCAAGTACGCCTGAAATCTACATACGCTTGGTCTCTCACAAAATAAGAGATCAGGTGTACTATCTGATTTGAACCTATTTTGGCCTTGCTGATATGTTAGAGAGCTGAGACTATTTTTGGGGCATTTTTGAGGGGTTGTGGGACCATCTAGGGGCTGATGTGGGGTTAAAGGGTAATTTAAGGTTTTTTTTCTTTAGTACGCCTAAACTCTAGGGTACACCTGAAACTCAAGTACACTTGATCTCTAACAGAATGAGAGATCAGGCGTACCCCCTCAATTGGGCTCTTTTGTGGTCTTAAGGATGTATAAAGAGGCTAGAGCCTGATATTGAAGTGTTTCTAGGGTTGGGGAGTCATCCTTAGGTCATTGTGGGATTAGGGACAATTTAAAAATTTTTTATTTTGGTATGCGTGAAAGCTATGGTACGCCTGAAATAGGGTACGCCTGATCTCTCACAAAATGGATGATCAGGCATACTGTTCATTTCCTAGCAAAATAGTGATTATTTTCTGGGTTTTTGGGTAGCTTTTCGGGGTCCTATGACCTTGGGCCTTTTGGGGGAGGTGAGTGACATCCCTAGGAGGGTTCACAAAAATCCCCAGCCTCT
>JAOXJP010231311.1:0-10649 GCA_025762735.1 Platanus orientalis | reverse complement strand
TTTGGTACTGATGCGTCAGCACCTCTGGTGCCGTTTTCACAGTTCTCATGAGATTTGTTTACACATAATCCAAGCCCCAACTTTAGGTGCCAAAAGAGTACGTTCATTGTAGGCTTAGGTTTGCCAAGGAATTCGGAATTGACACTTCTGCCAACCATGTGGTTAACCTAGCATTTTTATTATTTAAGATTGCAACTTACATGCTTAACCCTTCAATTGGACTGATGATGCCCCTACAGCCTCTCACAACAAAAGCTTTTAGTCTGTGCTTATCCTTGGATGCCTGAAAATCCACAAGGGATAATCCTCGTCTAATGAAGAGTAGAGCGTAGGTGAAATTTTGGTTAAAAAAATAGCAAGAACGTTGGTTTCTATCACCCTTTATATTAAAATAATTATTTTTCCTAAGCTCCCCACTCTATCAGATGAAGTATTTTCCACTTAAACCACCCAGACAACTATGATTTCTAAAGCACATAAATAATCGTTGAAAATGAATTTTCCCAACGAATTTCTGGTTGTAAAACATTTCAAAATCCTATATTAAGTTTAGAATTATGAGGTTATACCTAACTGTGACCAAGAAGTTAATCTCAATCATTAACATCTTTCTAATTCTTTATTTTTAAGTATTTGTTTATTTTAGTATAAAGTGTAGGAAACGGTTTTGAAAGTGCTCAGATTTTTTACTGTGTTAGAACTGAAATCTGAATGTTTGGCTATCTTTGAACCAAAATAAAAATGGGACCCACAAGTCATTTGAAGCAGGTCCATATGGGTTCGTGTTTACCTCAATGAGGAGAATAACACTGTATGACTGATTACTCAAAACCATTAATGAGTAAATGAAAAATTGACTATAAATTGTCTAGTTGAACACTAATTAAATGGTGTAAAACTTAAAGTCTCACATTGGTTAGCCTAGAAAAGTTTGAAAGTTTATAGATAATAGCATTAGACATAAATTTGGATACCACAATTTTGTGGAAAGGGAAGGACCTAGTTAATATGGGCTAAGCCCAAACCAACACACACACACGTGCCAAACCGAGCTGGGTGGGTTGCGTCAATAAAATAATAAAAATTTTCTTTCTTTCTTCCAAAAATGGTTTTTATTCACTATGTGTTTTACAAATTTACCCTCGTACATATGTGGCCATTAAACCTCTTTTAACTCATGTTTATTTTATATAGACATGAATTGAAGATAACTACAGAATTGCATCATTTTGTTTTTGTGTCTATTTGAATATCATAAGTTGTGTCTTTATATTTATCCTAAAGAAACGTGAACAAGTCTATAAATAAATCATCCCTCATTCATTTTAGGCATCATAAATTCAAATAAGGCATATACATTATAGTGTATCAGTGTCTTAACGTCAGTGCAAGAGAAAGATACAAATACAGTTTGGTTCGTCAGATACAGATTACAATGCTTCTTCTGTGTATAGTAGATCATTGTATTCTAGGAAGCAGACATTTAAAGAGTTCGTAAGCACCAATATGATGAACAAGATCTATCTTAAGGACCTAGTGTCAAACACTAACTGGTTTTGATTTTCCAACTTCGTGCAATCAAATAAGTCGTTATATTTATTTTATTTCAAGTCTTTTAGTTATAAAATAAATACCATTTGTTTACATAATCATGCATATCATTCTTTATTCATGGAATATAGAACAACATAAAGAACCATAACCTTTGATAGACATTTGAAAGTGATACCCTATAATCCTAAGAATTTTTATTTCATGCCTAAGATAGTTATCATGAAATAGCTAGATATTGCTAAAAGACTATGCAAATGTTGAATCTAAAAATAATATAAATATAAAGAAGACTACTAAATAGATGATATCATCTCAATTTTATTTTTATTTTCAAAACTTTACTATCTTAAAATTGATTTTGCATATTTTTCCTTTTAATCTTATTATTATTTTTTCGTTCAGCTTGTCTTAGTTTTATATTTTATAAAGATACTATATTACTATCCAATTGAATACAACGAGACAAACACATTATTTTGGGTGACCACATCCCTACTTTTCGTTCCAATAAAATAGAATCACATGACTGCCTTTGTTGTTCATGAACATCTATCTAACAGCACTAAAATTCATTTTAAGTCTCTATCAATCCTACTCCTCCAGATCTTTTATAAACCTACTCTTAGATAATCAAACAATCTTTTTTTTTATTATTTTAATTTTGTTGTATTGGAGCAACCTTTGAAGGCTTCAATTCCATTTATGATCCTAGACCCTACAATTGATACATATAATGTCAATTGGTTTATATAATCCAGAACTTTGAATTATGCATTCATAGGCATTTTGTTGTATTTCTCCAACAGCATAATTTTCCACAAAGCTTTTTATCCAGCATTTATAAGCCTCTCCTATAGTTTAAGATCTTCCTAAAGTGGAATGAGTATAACATTCATTATATTCCTCCTACTTTTTCTTTTTTCCATATTCATTCTAAATTTTAAGTCACTTAAGCAAATGCATTGCCTCCCACTATTCTTTTTTACTTTGATCATTCTAGATTTTGGGTTTATTGTTCTCAAATTGTTAAATATATAAAAAAATATAGTTTGTATTCTCACATATCAACATACTATATCGTATCATGTACAATAGATAAATCTATCTAACCTATCTATTTTGACTATTTTCAGTTAAACTAATTTTTCGAACTGTGTATTTTAATGAGTAACACTAATGCTTATTCTATCAAAATGGTTCAAATAATTTAAATATGCAATGATAATCCAAATGAAAAAAAAATTACATAATTCTCAAAATAAAATAACGATCATTGAATTGTAGAAACGATTTTTTTTTAAATTAATAATAATAACCATTTACCTCTATTTTACAGTGATTGGGAGACAATAATAATCCATAACTCTTGTTTTCATTTGTAATCTTTCCTAGAATGTTATTAGTGATACCATTGTTGTTGTACAAAAGTATTGTAGACAAAAAAGATAAGATTATTGTAGAGAGAGAATATTCTATATATAGAATCCGAGAGTCTCCTTGAAATAACGCAATTCTCCACCTTTAGACTTCTCTCAAACATTACGTTAGTAAAGAGATGCCTCCAACGATTAAAATAAATTAGTTTATTAGGTGATTATGGAACTGCATATATTTGTAACCTTTAGATCATGGAGACACAGTCCGTTTATGGTGTGCACTGAACACCACTACTTACCGCCAGGATTTTAAACTGTTTAGCCCAACCCGTGACATGCTTATCCCCATAACCTATCCTAGTAAAGTAAAAGTGTGATGCCTAGAATTCTGACACTAACATGGAATCTTCATCTTTCTTGTCTCACCAACTATTTATTAAACTATATTACCCAAAAAAAAAAAAAAAAAACTATCTATTAAACTAAGATCAGCATTTGGATAAGTAATAAATGCATTGGGTTGTTGGCATTGCATAATCTATTTTTTGTCGGGCTACGGAGGGTTGGAAAGGGAACAATATTTTGTGGGTTAGGGTTTGAGTAAATTGAGATGGAAGGGCGTAAGGGTGTATCTTGTCCTTTTAATTTAAAACTTCAAATAATAAAAAATAAATAAATAACCGAATGTATGATCCAATACATATGAGAACTCAATAAAGGGTGTAAGGATATTTCGGCAAAATGCATTATTCCGATAATTTCCTCCAGATAATCTCTTATTTGAAAAGCCGAAGGGAATGCCTTATTATTTGACCCCGAAAGGATGTTCTGTCCAGGATGTACTGTGCACCCCCTCACGGGGTGTGGCCCATGTGGGTCCCATGCAATTTTGCATGGGACCCACACCCCCTGTGAGAGGGCGAAGGTACATCTTGGACAGAACATCACCGAAGCCCAACCCCAACCATGTGTTTTTATAAAATGGGTTCTGTCCAGGACACCAAGGACAACACATGGAAGAAAATGAGTGGGAATTTAAAATTTCATTTAACCCCCATCCATTTTCTTCTACCTGTCATCCCAGGACTCCAATTCCTAGACAGTTGCTCCCTTCATTTTCGATAATTCCAAAATTTCAACAGCTAGCATTCCTGGGGGCAGATTCTGACAAAGACGTGGACTCGGGTCTGAAAACATGACCAAGCCAAAAAAAAAGTCGTCTATCACATGGAGTCTGGGTTGACCAGGCAATTCCTCCATTGCTAGAAACATGAAGCAATGGGATCTAGACAGCCTGTCGAATAGGACTTCTCCCATTATTGTTTCACAATTTTGTTTTGGTAACATGTTCCACATTTGTTTAATATTTGACAAAATCAATGTCTATTAATATCCCATAGTTCACTCACCCAGACCAGTTTTATAGCTATTCAAGTGTAAGTTTCAAACCATGGAGAAATTGCAATAGGGTCCTCTTCAATGGGCTGTAGCAATGGACACCTTATTCATGAATCTGGTTTGCTACACAAGGGGACATTCTATAAGGAAAATGATTGTCTGTGTTGACACAGGCCTATGTAGGCAAGCCATTGATTGACACATGATGTGTTTTTGAATTTGGTCTCTTCGTTTTTTACACCTGAACACTTTTTTGAACCCCAAACACAATATGTGTCAGCTTACAATTCACCATAAACACTACAGACACTTTGTCATCACAGAACATTTCTTCCTTCTAAAATTGTGTATACCCAAAAACAGATCAGAGAACCTTAGCATTTCAGCACATGTCAATAGCAAATAAATCGTTTTTTGCAGTTCATGCATTCAACAGTCAAGTGTCTGATCATCCCACAGTCCATGAACATTTCTTACGATCTTTCAATTTTTCTTGTCTGACATGAAAACCATACAAATTCATGCACATCCTCCTATTTACAATAAATCATATAGCATGGATTCCCCCACCCTTCAAATTCAGAAGTTCATGCTACTGCTTGGAATGATTCTTAATTGCAGAGGAAGAAATAAAAATAGTAAAAATATTCGATTAATGGTCACTAAGATTTTGCATAAAGAGATGCAGATTTGGCAGTAAAATCCCTTTTCACCTACATTGGGTCATTCCTTCCTGTTCATTAAGTCATTGGCAAAACATTTTTCTTCTCATAATTATACCACTTACATTAGAAAAATGCTTCAAAGTCCAGAAGCAGTGTATTTTACCTCTGCAGGGACTTGTAAACCACCACTGTCACATACTTCGACAGAAATCGATGTGTTGAGCCAAGTGCCACCACAGACTGGCCAGGATTCCCCTTCTGCACATACAGATGGTTAAGCACCACATGTTGGGGTCTCAACATGGAACTGTCCATGGAGGATGATGGCATATTGAGTGGCGTCGTTTGTAGGTGTGGAGGAACCAATGGAGGCTCTTTCGTGTAATCCTCTGAACAAAGGTCCAAATTGTTATAGCTAGACTCTGGGGACTGAGGAGGCTCAAAGCCAGCAATGCTTTCTAGGTCATCTGGAACATAATCCTGCAACACAATCTGTCAAGATTCTGCATGTTGTAGTACTAAAGTGTCTATTAACCACATTTGCAATATTTTTGTCGTAGTATGCAATCACTGGTAGCATGTTTTGCTAAATACCCAATACTTTGAAACCCAGACAGTCAGATCATTCAACCTGGGAAATGGACCCTTCTTTAGATCTATTTGAAAATTGACCAAGGAGATACAAAACCAGGATAGGATAAAACCATTCAAACTGACCGAATTTTTTTTTAAAAGATCACTCAACCTGAATGGATCACTACAAACCATCTGAGTTGGTGCAAGAGGAGAGGAGGTAGAGAGAGTGGAGTGCTTAGGGGAACCAAAACTACATGACTGAGGTCTCATCTTAACATGGATCTGATGAAAAAAAAATACCCAGCAAACAAATCACCAAATAAAAAAAGATTTACCCTAGCACAAAACCAAAAATGTCAAATGAGAGACTCCAAAAGATTAACCCTTATAGTAAAAACATAAATAAAGAAGATACTTAAAAAAATTTCCCAAGGAGGGCAGTGAGACAACGTAAGCAACTGCAAACTACAATTTGAACTTTTCAAGATCTTTTAGATATTGAAACAGTATCGATGGATGAAGAGCAGAAATGCAGAGATCCAGGGACGAAATGTGACTGATCGGTTGTGTCATTACAGAGAGAATATTAGAGTTTTGGAAGGGTTTTCAGGACGAGATATAGACTCCGGTTAGCTATTCTCTGTAGTCTCCTCTCTGTACTTGTTTCTTTCCCTGTTTTTGTTTTCATGTATGTAATTTAAAAATACGTAGGAGAAGAACAAGATGGAAGCAAGGGAGATGCAACCCGAATGGTTGAACTGGATTGGCCCAACCCACCCCCTTTTAGGGTCAATGTAAAGGTTCCATTTTACAACATTAGCTAATATGATTGCAACAACTTGTAACATGAACATGATCCTTGTCAAGCAGTTGAGAAAATCCTTAAATAGCATGTAAGTGTGTTTGTGGATCAAATTCCTATTTCAGGAAAGGGTGGTGATTACATATTTTCAAAACCCATGCATACAGACCCAGATGATCAATTCATGCAAGTTGATTATACAAAACCCTATCTAATCCAACTCACCAATGGCAACGTACCTTACATACAATAGAACAAATCCCAATGGAGTCAATGTAGATGAGTGAGATTCTTGAATGAATACCAGTATAACAGACTCTACAACAGTAGAGGCAATGGGAAGACGAATGTAGACTGGAATTGTCCATGTAGCAATACGTGGCTCAAATTTGATCTAAGGCAATGAATTGATTTTTGGTTACTCATTGTTAGGAAAAGGCTTCCAGGATTACGTGCATATAAACTCACAAATACACAATTCCTGGGACTATTATTCTACACACACATGCATAAAAAAACAAACAATTCATCATTAGGAAGAAAAGGCTACCCCATAGAATGATGCTCCATCAAGTTGATCAAATTCTATAGAGAACTAACTACAAGAAGAATTTTTTATCTCTTGAACAAGATATCCTTAAAATATGGTTGATGATTACCAATTATGTTAAGAGGAGGTAAAGGGGGAAAATATTAAAACAACCAAGATCAAGATGAACAATATGTAAGGTAGTATTAGAGAGTAGTTTAAAGCAACAGGTATAAGGATTAAGATTTCGATTTCATGGATTTAGATCTTGAATTGGGAAATCAGTCTAATAATGTGTGGGATTCCCTTTTCATTCGGAGCCGATAGAGGTTATTATGTCAAGATTGAATATGTATTTAGAGTGCAATTTTCCTGAAGTATTGAATCATGAAATTGCGCTTGAGGTTTATGAAGATGTTTAAGATTGGATTGTCAATTAAGAAGGATATTCTAATTTAACAGTTTCTCAAGTAAAGATTTAGAGAATAAAGCAAGCTACGTCATAGGCCAAAGCAGTTTAAAAAGTTATGGTTTAGAGGGAAAAGGAATAGTATACCCCTAGTTAACTATCACTAATAAAGCACTATGCATTATTCCCCTCAAATTTTCAATACATCATGTAAGTGACAGCACATGTTATTGTAATGGTTCCCACAAATTTTTCCCAAATGAAGTAGCAGTTAACTATTGATATTTCATCCATTCAAGAAGGCCACATGAATTCTATCTCTGTAGAGTCTAATCTAATTATCTGCAAGGAAAAAAGAGGGGGTGTGGTTAGATGAATCCACAAACTGAACGAAAAATGGGGCCAACATCCTAGTGGTACGTCATGGCATGCTTAATATCCATCGATCATATGGGAATCTACAGCAATGTCAACTTTTTTATTTTCCAGGACAAAAGAGATCAGCCAAGAAAGATACTGAATATGAAGTTGACTTCTGATCATCTATATCCATCCCAATCAGCATCACAATAAGCACAAAGTTGGAATGATGAACTAGGAATAATACCATGCCCAAAGAAGTTGCAAGAGGCACAGAATAAAGGATGCGTGAACAAAAGAGAGATGAGGCTACTGAGGATCCTTGGAAAGCAAATGAAAAACCTCCAGTGTATGAACAATGTCAAAGGCTCTAAGCCATTATGTAGTCAGATACAGATAATCCTAACCCATTGCCTAACTTAAACGGATACTAATATATTAACCTAACTTAATGATTTTTTTAATCAAATATATCCATATTTGTATCCGATATTCGACTAACTTAACAGATACAAATATAAACCCATGTGTATCCAATTCGATTAAATATTAGTTCATTTAAAGAATATCAGATTACAAATGAACAAAACAAATGGCCAATATCCAGTTCATATTCGGTTTATTTACACCCCTAGCTACAGTTGGTCACTTGGACAACAGCAAGAGGAAATAGATTAACGTTAAACTAGATTTCAATCTATTATATCTGTCCATTCAAATTAATAAACAAGGCACTTCAAGAGAAGTGGCTATTGAGGTAAAAACTTGGATTAGTACAGTAACGACATATCATGTAACGGAATTAGCATTTCAAAAGCAATCATTAACGTATAAGGTAATTTCAGGGCTTACTGTTTAAGATGGAGTTGGGGAACAGAGTATGACTTTGGGCAGATCAGTGGTGTAAAGAACTTTCTCTTAGGATGCTTTTCTGAGGCTCTATGCGATGGCAACACAAAATGGAAATTATGTTTTCCAGATCAGGTGGAAAGGACAAGGATACATGGAGACTGGAATGAGATTCTCTGAAGTCATTAATAAGTGATCTCTGAGTGATGCAACTAAAGTATCACTTTTATCAAAAAAAGTTCATGATGCGAGAAGTGATGGGAAAAGTCACAAATAATAAAAGAATAAATTAGGAACTAAAATCTGGAATTTTGGACCAGGGGCAAAATTGTAATTTTGTAGATTTGGTAAAATTACCAAAATACTGCTGTCATGCATCAAAAAATTCTCAAGATATCTATATCAGTTCTGATATGTATGATGATCCTACATTCCAAATTTCATCCAATTTGGATGAGTTTAGGTGGGTCAAAGTTATGAATTTCAAAAAAATTAAAGGGAAAGAATGGAGTTTGGTAGAAAAGTGCAGAGAATCATTTCAACTAGAGGGAGAATGAACACAGGGATATACGTGGAGCTTTGGGGAACTTAATAAAGAATAAACAGAAGAATAAAATCCCTCAAGAAAATCAATATAATTCAGTCAAATAGAGGGGAATTTTCACTTTTCAGCTTCCCAGAATTTTCAAATTTTCCAAGAAATATTCAAGAGTGAATACCTCTAAAACAGCACCAGATTTTAAAAAATAATAAAATTAAAATTAAAACTACAATGGACTACTGAGATTTAAGGAATAAAAGGATTAGATTACCTGGACGAAACTTACCAAAAATCCCTTCCAAGAGTGGCTCACGATTTGCCAAGGGGTTATACAATTTTCTGCAGAAAAATTTCAGCACCTCATTCTTGAGGCTTGAATGATATTAACAATAATGCAATCTCGAGATTAAGAAGAGATTATATTGAGAAGAAGAAGATGATTAGTGAAGGAGAAGGAAGAAAAGAAGAAGATTGAAGGAAAGAGAGAGCAGCTGACGTGAGTGTAGGGAGAGATGTGTAGTCGTGATAATAGGAGAGAGAAAGAGGGGGACTTGGTACACGACCACTACTTGGGAAATCCACCCAAAATAACTCAAAATTCACTCTATTCTTCCATGATCAAATCAAGGGGTGGGGAGAGCCTTTTTTATAGGCTGATTACATCATATAATTGGATATTTCTTAATCCTAACACTACCTAAATCTAATAACTTTCTAACCAAGTATTGCTAATTTATTTAGAACTATCTAATTACTAACTTCCTAAAATTTAACCACCCAGAAAGATGGGGAGCTTGGGCTGTCGACCCAGCATTATTGTTGGCCCCATTGCTTTGAATTGGGAGCCACTAAAAGACAAAAGAGATGTACAGGCCAGCCATACATGATTTCCCAACATGCCCATGGTCCTTTGGACCTTATTACAATGCAATACCCCAAATAAAAAAACCCATAAAAACTTGGCTCAAGAGGCCTTATTACATATACAAGACACCAAAAAAAAAAAAATTACTCCCATGTGCAACATGTAGAAGTACACGATTGTGTATATGGGGGGTATTTGTGTACTTTTTCTATTTGGGTGTATGCTGCCCCATAGACAAGAGATGTACTAAATCATATATATATGTATGTATGGTGTGTAGAATACCTAACACACACATACAATTCTCACTAAGTTTCTCTTTTTATCTCCCTCTCTCTTCTTCTTCCTTGTCTTCAATCTACTATACCAGTTCCAACTTGGTATCAAAGCATACCAAGAGATGAGCAGGAGATACAAGCGAAGAGGACAAGCCGAACCCCCTGTTGACGTTAGCATCCGTGCGGCTGGCGTCTGCAGGTCGTACATGTGTCAAAGATCGTCAGAGATCAATGCCTACAAATCCTTAATCATGGTGATTTATGGAGATTATGGTGATTTTTGCAAGATTTTTTAAAGCCTCTAAGTATTTTTTTTTATGGGTTTTCTTCTACAACTCGAAAACCCTCATTTTTTAAAGTTTTTGTGACTTTGCTCACATGAAGAAGTTTTAGTTCGATTGCTTCGAACTGGTTTTTTTTTTTTTTTTTTTTTTTTTTTTTTTTTAT
>JAOXJP010231310.1:0-24636 GCA_025762735.1 Platanus orientalis | reverse complement strand
ATCATTGATATAACCAACAAGCTCAAAGATTTACCAGATTTTCTTTAGTTACAAAACTGAAGGCCGTTTGTTGATCAAGCTCATTAAGGAAAAAAAGAAAGAAGAAAAAGAAAAGTGGTAACAAAAGCAAAAACAAATTAAGAAATCCCTTTTTAGCTCATGTCAGTTACAGATTAGTCCTTCCAACTTAAGATTCACTTAACTTGAGATTAGCAAATGAACCCTTGCAAGCACGGGAAAAAACTTTAAAATAAATAAAAGAAAAAATATAAAATAAATAAAATATATAAATAAAAAGTGAAAATCATTAAAGAGTTTTAAGAAATAAAATTAATGAATAACAAATAAAAAATTTTTCAGAAAAATAATATGCATTTTAAAAAAAAATGACATGGATATATTATTGACCACAAAATCGAATAAATTGACCTTTATATAAACAAAATCTCCTTGAATTATAACATACAAAAAATAAATTATATGAAAAATAAATTTTAGGAAAAAAATAAATGGAATTAGAATGAAGCAAATGTGTTATCTACATAAATTAACGAAATTAGAAAGGAAGATTATATAGAATGATGAAATTTTACAATGTATAAAAATAAAAGATAATCATAAATCAATGAAAATAGAAGAAAAGAAGAAGAAGAAGAAGAAGAAGAAGAAGAAGATAAGTCACATGTGGAAACGTGTGAGAGATGTAGTTTTTTTAACAACAAAAATTCAAGAAAAATAGAGAAAAAAGAATAATTGCTAATATAGCACCCAACAAAATAATATTTATAAAAATAAATAAATCATTAAACGAAAAAAGCAATTAAAGAACCAAAAATATTTGTCAAAATCAATATTAGACCTTTAAAGATAAATGAATTTATAAAAAAATCTAATTTAATATAATCAAATATGAAATAATGAAAAAATAAAACTTCGTCTCTACTAACATATCAATTATTATTACCATAGATAAAAGAGTCATTTAGAAATAAAAAACCCAGTTGAATAAAATTACTTGTAATAGTTGTATAGGAAAACCTTAGTACCATAACCAATTAAATACTAGCCTGTTAGTAAAACAACCATAATTTTAGTATCATCAATAAATTTCAAATTTTATTGATTAATCATCAACTAATTTTATATAAAATTTAATAATATTATCATTTCTTTTGATATCTAATGATACGATCATTTCTTTTGACTGATTTAATCTATAAAATATTTTTTATTGATTAACTCAACATTAACTTTTTAGATCTGATAGGTTAAGGTTTGTAAGCATATATTAGGTTTAGACTACTTACACAAAATTAATTGAATCTGAAAATTAATTAAGAAAAACAAGAAGAAAAAGATGGATTAAATTTGTGTTGAGGAATAATGATTGTAACTTTCAAATTATAATGGAATAAAAAATAAAAGTAGTATGAAATAAAAATGGAAACAATTTGAAAATAGATAAATAAATAAAAAGAGAAAAATTAGGATGATGGAAAATGGAAATATTTTTTTTATAAATAATAGAGAATAAAAAAATTAAGAGAGAAAAAAACACTTTACTAGAAAATAGAAAAAATAGGAAGTTTTAGGGGATTAAGAGAGGGACTAAGGTAATATGAGAGAAAATACAAAAAGTTTGAGGGAAAAAACATGTACAGAAGATGCATGTGTAGAAAAATAAAGAGTGTGTAGAGAAGAAACAATTCAACACACTCATCATATAATATTTCTAGGGAATAAAATTAGATAATCAGTAAAAAGCATATCTAAATATGAAAAATTATATCTAAATGTAACAAACCATAAGTTTTAATAATAAACAAATAAAAAAAAGATTAATGTGATGGTATATTGATAAATTCACCTAAGAAAACCAATCAATCAAAATCAATTCTGAGCAGAAACACCAAATCTAGTGATCAATTTCAAATTTCAATCCTAAAAAAAATATACATAGAATGATGGTTATTGATAAAACCTTAAAATAAAAATAAATAGAGATTGTGTATAAGAAGAAATTAAAGTTAGAATTTCATATTAACAAATTAAAAAGCAGGCAAGAGAGTTTTTGTGAAGAGAGAAAATGTTTGAGATGGATTAAATCAATGCATTAGATTTGTTTTCTTTTCATATATGGACGATTAGAATCCTTAAACATAAAATGCAATAGATAAATGAGAACATTGTTATCTAGGAAAAATGTGTGACATTTGAGACTGGGTGCTGAGATAAATTAGGAAACTTCATACACATAATAAATATAATAGAAATAAAAATATTTAAGGCAATTAATTGAAAATAAATTGGAGAATGTAAGTTAGAATCTAATTAGGAATAAAAATAAATATATTTTAATTCTTAATAATAAGAAGAAAAACATAACACATGTACAAAGCATTTAAGATAATAAAATTTTATAGAAATTTTAGGAATTTGATTATTATTTGGTTATTTAATGAAAATAAAAAAGAAAGAAACATGAATTGATATAAACAAATATTTAGGGGGAGAGAGAATGGGTTAAGAGTGTGAAGGGAAGCAAAGAGAACTATCACATCAAATTTCTTTGTTTTAATATATAATATAGATATATATATATAAATTTAATTGGATAAATGATGGAATAATATATATATATAAATCTATTATAAATAAATTAGTAGAAACAAATTAAGAAAAAAAATAAATAGAGGATTAGAAAATTTAGGAGAAAAAGAGGATAGAGAAGAGGTGGGATATACATGTTGAAGTGTCAAATTTGATAGGAATTGAATTAGATTATATATATATATAGGAGGGAGAGATAATGTAATAAATTTGATAATGTAATTAGTTATTGATTAAATTATATTTTTAATAGGAAACTTAACCAAATAAAATATAATAAATCAATTAAGAGTTTTAATAGAGAGATGAGAGAACATATCTTATATAGGAGAGAGTGGAGATTATAGGGGGAAAAAAGAATGTATTAGGAGATTTTATAGAGGATAAAAACTAATGCATTTATTCTCTCTATTACCTTTGATGGTCTGTGCATGAAAGGAAAACATTGGTTAAAAAGCAATATTTTTATGAAGGAAACTTTTTTGGATATATTAAATGATATTTAGGAAGAGAGATTTTAGGTTGGAGAATTAAGAATGGGAGAGTGAGGCATCCAAGATAAGCAAGAAGTAAAAAAGAAAAACGTTTAAGAGGGGAATAATGGGAGTCCGGATCTGCTGAAATTGGAATTTCAACAAGTTGTTGAAATACCCAATTAAATCATGCCATGTGTATAACTGAATGCAAAAAAAAATAGGACACAAGTTTCTAAAATTAATTGTTTTATTATTTCATTTATATATGAATAATAAAAGGAAAATTTTCAAACAAGATTGAGAAGAATGACAAATAGATTAAAAAAAAAAAAAAAAACATAAAGAGGGCACTAAACTTGCTTCATATCAAGAATATTATCCATCAGTCCTAACACCAAACCATCACTAAACTGTCATATGAATGTGCACAGTTACACAATTAGGCCCCAATTTTGGAGTTAATTATTTTATTACAGTTTTGTCTTGATTAGGGAATTTAGACGTGTTTGTTCGTGATATACATTTCATGGATGATGGCTCTTGGATTCACTAGCCTATATGCTCAGTTTTGTATTGAATTGTTATAAATAATGTCGACTGATGGCCTGAAATTTGACTTGTTATAAAGAATGCCGAGAGATGGCCTCTTGCAGCATTGACTGATTTAATCCCAAATTTGATAACCAAACAAGTTTGGGGGGAAAAAAAGTGATTTTTTTTTTGTGCATGGCTTCAAATTGAGACCGTCGATCCAAATTAAGTACCTCTCTCAACTTGTTAATGGAGGAGTATACCAGATTATGTTTTTCGGCCAAAAAGAAGAAACTAAAGTCTAAAATGGAAATAATAAATAACACAGAACAAATTATTTTAAAAAATTGTAATCAGTTTTAGATAAGGTTACTGGATTAGTTAGTTGTAATCAATTATACACATGGCATGATTTAAATGGGTATTTTAGCACCTTGTTGAAATTACAATTTCAGCATATCCGGACTCAAATAATAGAGTTTAGGATACAACAGTAGAGATAAATTAGGAAAAGAGAGAAACTAAAAGGTTTTACCAAAAAAAGAAAAAAAAAACTAAACGAAAGAAGAAAGAGGTAAAGATATGAGTGTCCACATGACATCTTTAAAAACGGTAAGAACATTTAAAGAAATTATTTAATTAGAAATTAAATGGTAAAGAGAAAACACGTGTGTTAAAAGTATGTGTAGGAAAGCAATGGGGGCTATACATGTGTGGTTTAACTATGTGTAGGAAGGCAATGTGGGCCTCCAAATCATCACGAGTTGCTTATATATATAGGCAATGTGGGCCTCCAAATCATCACGAGTTGCTTTTATATATGTATTAAATAAATGTTCTATAAATTTCCTTTTTGAATAGAATTCTCCATCCTCTCTCATAAATTCTCTTTCTAATAGAAGGAAAATAAATATACTATTTCTACACGTTACACTCTCTCTCTCTTCTCTTTCCAAGTAAAAAAAAAGTGTTCTTTCTCATATGAATTCTTAAATTATTAATTTAATTTCCTTTCTAATAAAAGAAGAAAATCAATCTCATCTAATCTAATATATTTCTACTAAAACCCTCTTCTTCTTTTTTTTGTTCTGTATTCTCTCTCTTGCTTAATGCTTCTTCACAAACTGTTTCTTCTTCCAAAAAACACAGCCTCCTCTTCGTCTTCTACTCAAGCCCCTTTCTCTCTTTTATAGTTGGCATCTCTCCCTCTTTGCAGAGGAAATGCTACGCGGAATTTTCACATTCTGATAAATAAAATAAAAAAGATTTTAAACGTAGACGCTGCCCTGGATCTAGCTTTTTGCCGAATGCCGACACGTGACATTTAAAGAGAGAATACCTCATTGATCCACAGTAAAAAAATTTGGCAGCATCTCCCCGTAAATAAGACCCATGGGAAAATAAATCCCGTGTCAATAGATGAAAAACCTGATAGAATACATCAAAACACTCTAAAGCATATATATATATATATATATAACCAATGTTATCCACCAGACAGCCTTCCATCCTCGTATAACAAAAAAATGATTTACAAGAGTCCAGATTTATATGATTTCATACAAAAGGAAGTATAGTATCCAAAATATACAAAAAATACACCAAAATCCACAGAGCCCCTCTAACCCTATAACTATACATGACATAAGAGGACTCTGACTCTACAATATATCTGGTGGCTCGACTAGACTCGTCTCAGATCATGGTCCTCTGCGTGAGCTGCAAGTAGTGGTGCTTCTTCTACGAGGTGTTTAATATTTGGGTCAGCGACACGTGCCCAATAAGTAAATCACCATTCAACAATTTATAGTATACACACGCACTCACAATAGGTAGCAACCATCATCAAGATAAGCATATAAGATGTAGCCAACAGATGATATCAATAATATAAGATATGCATATAAAAATGCAACCAACAGATAATATAAATAACATCGATCTATCTCAAATAGACCAAAACATTTGTCATCTCATAAATAACAGCAGTACAAAGAAATAATGATTTGGCCTATATTAGGCAATCACATCAGGTATCACTATGAATAAGAAATAGGTCCCATAATAGTAACTGTACAACCACACCATCCACATCTCATGGAGACTAGCATATATAATACTGCTCCTAAATCTCGCCTAGCGATTTTTCTAGTAGGACAATCGCGTCAGCAACTCTAGACTTATTAGATCCGGGGTTCCATGTCTCGAATATGCAAGAACAGACTCTATAGCCCCATGAACCCAGCCTAATGAACTCCCCTTAGGGTCACGTCAGCAGCTCCAAGTCGTCATGCCTGGGGGCTCCTTCTGTATCTCGATATGCAAGGATAGCTAGTAATAAGTGCGTCCACCTAACTATCGCTCAAAACTGAACCCAGCCACGAAGGCGGCTCCAAATCTCATATCTGGGGGTCCCTTCCGTATCTCAATATGCAGGGATACCAATAAATAGCACCAAAATGCATCATTTCAACTCAAATTAAAAAATTATGCTCATTTACGATATAACAACAGTAAATTACACTAATCCATTACGTTTAGGGCATTCATAATATCTGACAAATAGAATATTTCACCTATTCAATTTAAATCATTACCTCATATTAACAACATCACTATAAATCATTTTATTCCTGAATAAAATTTCATAAACTAAATTTACAACACATTTTATGGTTGTTTAAATGTCTAGGCACCAAACCTAACAATTCCATAGATTATTTCAGCATAATATAATTTAAAATTTAACATATCAAGTTTCATTTCAGACAATCATTAAGTAAACCCTACAAATCCAGAGGAAAATCCCCAATTAAAAGTTTAAGAATTAATTTCATAGTAAAATTTCGAGTCATATAAAGTTTATTTTTCAATAATTGAAATTTTAGCTAATGATTTCAAGTTTATAGTAAAAGCCCTAAATCCTCAAACTTTAATTGAGAAAATTTCATATCTTCTACTTGATATTCATGTAACAATAAGATTATAAGGCTCAAAATAAAGATATTTTGCCTACAATAATGTAAAAAGCTAGGGTTTACATGCAAGAAAAAGATAAGAAATAAAAGAAATACACATAGACACTCAAACCCTATTATAAAATGAAGAAGAAAAGGTTACTTACTAAGAATAGAGAATTTTTATGAATTTTTCCTTGATTTCCTCTTCTTTCCCAATTTCCTCTTTCCTTACGTTCTTAGCCCTTCTCGGTTCACTAGCGTACGACGGGGTAAAACCCCTATTTTTTCTTCCTTTTATTCCTCTGCTTACGACGAAATCCCCGAATACTTCTGCTCAAAAAAAAAAAAAAAATAGGGCGTTACAATCTACCCCATTAAACAAAATTTTGTCCTCGAAATTTACATACCTAAAATGAATATCTCAGGATATCTCTTCTGAATCTCATCATCGCACTCCCATGTTGCTAATGCTCGGTTTGGGTGGTACCATAACACTTTCACTAACGGAATAACCTTGTTCCTCAAACTATGTTCTTTCCTACCCACAATCTGGATAGGCCTTTCTTCATAAGACAAGTCTTCATTTAGTTAAATAGGTTCATACTCCATAATATGAGAAGGATGACGAGTGTATTTTCTCAACATAGATACATGAAATACGTTGTGTACTTCAGATAGCTTAGGTGGTAAGGCTAGTATGTATGCAACTTTGCTAATACGCTCCATTATCTCAAAAGGACCAATAAATCTTAGTTTAAACTTGTTCCATTTTCCAAAGTGGGTAATGCTTTTAGTAGGAGAAATTTTCAGGAACACGTGGTCCCCTACTTTAAATTCTAACATCTTTCTCCTTTTATCTACATAGCTTTTCTGACGACTTTGTGCAGTTTAAAGGCGTTCCCTTATACCACCTTCTCAGAAGTTTGTTGCACCAATCAGGTCCTAACATTTTCCTCTCACGTACCTCATACCAACAAATGGGGGATCTACAATTCCTCCCATAAAGCGCCTCATAAGGTGTCATCCCAATACTTGACTGGTAACTGTTATTCTATGCAAACTCAATCAATGGAAGATGTTCATCCTAGTTGCCCTTGAAATCAAGTACAGAAGCTCTCAACATATCTTCAAGTGTCTGATTAGTCCTCTCTGACTGCCCATCCGTTTGAGGATAAAATGTCGTGCTAAACTGCAATCTAGTGCTCATAGCACTTTACAAACTACCCCAAAATTGTGATGTAAATCTCATGTCCCTATCAGATACAATGGTCACTGTGACTCCATGTAGCTAGACAATCTCCCTAATGTAAAGCTTTGCAAATTCATCCATGGAAATTATAGATTTTATAGCAAGAAAGTGAGCAGACTTAGTAAGTCTATCGACTATCACCCAAATAGCATCATTTCCATTTGGGATCTAAGTAACCCCATAATAAAGTCCATGGTAATGTGTTCCCATTTCCACTCAGAAATGGGTAATGGTTGTAGTAAACCTGCACGGTGTTGATGTTTTACTTTCACCCTCTAGCAAACCAAATAGCTATAAACATGTTGTGCAATTTCTCGTTTCATGTTGCCCCACCAATACTTGGTCTTCAAATGTCTATACATTTTAGTGCTACCAGGATGCACAGTGTATCTTGACATGTGAGCCTCGTCTAATATTTCCTCTTTCACTTTGGGATTATCAGGAACACATAGTCTGTCTCGGAAATATAGACCACCATCGATATGAATACAAAAGTCTTGCCTTAAGCCCTTTGCAACCTCATCAGAAATTTTCATCAGTTTAGCATCATCCTTTTGAGCATCAATGATCATCTGTATTAAATCAGGTTGTATGACTACATTAGTCAGCCTTGCTCAAACAAGAGGCTCTAATACAAGCAACTCAAACTCATGAGTTCCAATCTCTATAAATTCTAGAAGCTGCCACTGTCTCACCATCAAGCCATTCATTAAGATACTAGTTTTACGACTCAAAGCATCTGCTACAACATTAGCTTTCCCTAGATGGTAATGAATAATGCAATCATAATCTTTAAGGAACTCCATCCACCTCATCTGCCTCATGTTCAGGTCTCTTTGAGAAAACAAGTATTTTAAGCTCTTGTGGTCAATATAAATTTTAAATTGTTCCCCATATAGGTAATGCCTCTTCAACTGTCTAAGAGCATAAGTCACCACTCTGTCATGCTGCATTAAAACACAGCCTAGACCTCTATATGAAACATCACTGAATATGACAAAACCATCACCTCCTAATAAAATGGTGAGTACTAGGGCAGAAGTAAGTCTAGTCTTTAACTCTTGAAAACTGGCTTCACATTGGTCATCCCACACAAATTCAACATCCTTGCGTGTGAGCCGTGTTAGAGGAGCTGCCAAAATAGAAAATCCCAGTACAAATTTCCTATAATAGCCAGCCAAGCCCAAAAAAATTTTAATCTCTACTACAGTCTTGGGTCTATTCCATCCCATCACAGCCTCTATCTTAGCGGGATCAACAGATACTCCTTCCCATAATATAACATGACCAAGAAAGGTCACCTGTCATAGTCAGAACTCACATTTACTTAATTTGGCATATAACTGATTCTCCCTCAATACCTGTAAGGTGATCCTCAAATGCTGCTCGTGGTCACAAGTAGAAGGAGAATAGATTAATATGTTATCTATAAACACAATCACAAACTGATCTAGATATGGCTGGAATATCTTGTTCATTAATTCCATAAATACGGCTGGAGCGTTGGTTAACCCAAATGGCATGACCTTGAACTCGTATTGCCCATACCTAGTCCTAAATGTAGTCTTCGGTATGTCTGGCTCTCTGATCCTCAACTGATGATACCTAAATCTTAATTCGATCTTGGAAAAATATTGAGCTCCCCTCAATTGATCAAGTAGATCATCAATTTGTGGTAAAAGGGTACTTATTTTTTATAGTAACCCTATTTAACTCACAGTAGTCAATACACATCCGGAGTGAATCATCTTTCTTTTTAACAAATAAAACAGGTGCTCCCCAAGGAGACACACTGGGTCTAATCAACCCTTTTTCCATAAACTCCTATAACTGCTCTTTCAACTCCTTGAGTTCTGCAGATGCTAACCTGTATGGTGCCTTAGAGATAAGTATAGTCCCTGGATTTAATTCAATCTGAAAGTCTATCTCACTGCTAGGAGGTAATCCTAGCAACTCATCTGGAAAAACATTAGGAAATTGCTTGACCACTGGAATACTATCTAACACTCAATTCTCGAGTTATGCCTCATGGACATGGGCTAAGTAGCCACCACATCCCTTCCTCATGAGACGACGTGTACACATAGCAGTAACAATAATTGGAGGAGAAAAGTTTTGAGTCCCTATAAACTGAAACTCACTTTCTCCTGGAATTTGAAAGGTAACTACCTTACTGTAACAATCAAGATTAGCATGATATCTAGCTAACCAATCCATGCTAAGGATGACATCAAAATCTGTCATCGGTAAGAGGACTAAATCTGCTAATAGCTCATGGTCTCCTACCTAGATAACGCAAGATCTACAAACAAAATTCACAACAATATGATCTCCCACAGGTGTAGCAACAGACAATCTACAATCCAATAACTGTGGTTTTATCCCAAGTAATGATGCAAAATCATAGGATATAAAAGAATGGGTAGAACTCGGATATATCAATACTCTAGCAATAAATTGAAAAATATGTAGAGTACCTTCCACCACAGACTGTGAAGCTCTAGTATCGCCCCGAGTAAAAGCATATACTCTACCCTATATCTCAGGCCTCTGCCTAGAACCCCATGACTGTCCCTACAACTGTGAGTTCTAGGGCTACTATGGGAAATGCAAATTGTTGACTCTACTATTTACTCTGTTGTTGCCCTTGTTCCCTTTGTTTCTTAAAGCAATCTTTAACTACATGACCCTATTGGCCGCAGTAATGGCATGTCCTCAGCTCCCAAGGCCGTCTGGAATCACAATCTCAACTGCGTCCCTAATCAGAACCATAAGTAGGTCTAGAGGATTGGGCAACAGCCTTGCCCTTCTTGTTTTGATCAAATCAAGCATTCCTACTTGAAGCTTGCTCTCTAGCCTTTAACATTTCATCATACTCATGCTCAACAATATATGCGCATTCTAAAACTCCAGCATAAGTTGTTTCATGGAATAGAGCAACTCTACCACGGATAGATAGTTTAAGTCCCCATAGTAACTTATATGCCTTCATCTTTTCCTCTAAAATCAATGATGGAGCAAACCGAGATAACTCCTCAAACTTAGAGGCGTACTGACGCACTGTCATCGTTCCTTGCTATAGAAGAACAAACTCTCTCTGTTTCTTTTGTCTCATCGAATTTGGGAAATACTTTTCATAAAACAACTTCTCAAAAAGTGACCACATCATTGGTGGGTCTTCAGGTCCTTGTTTCTGCCTCAAGGACACCCACCACAAATGAGCCTCACCCTGTAACATATATGCTGCGAGGGTAACCTTTTGCTCTTCAGAGTAAGTCACTAATGTAAACTTCTCTTTCATTTCTTTCAACCATTCCTCAACAACTACAGGATCAATGTGCCTCTCAAATGCTGGTGGAGCAAATCTCATGAATTTCTCTACCAGATTATCATGGCTACGAGTTGCCTGGGTCTACAACTCATCAATCCTTTTACTCTGCTCCAAAATCAATTAGCCTTGCTCGGTTATTTTTCAGTTTTACTCAACAATCATCTGGCTCTATTCAACCATAGTGTTAGCCATATTAGACATGGCTTGCCTCATCCCTTCTAGACTGTCACTAGAATCAGAAGCATGTGTCCTCACTCTCTTAGCTTTGGACCTTAATCCTCTAGCTCTTTTCATCCTAAAAAAGATGTTTCACCATTTAAAGTTAACATAAAATCAAGATATGCCATAACATAAAATTTCCTAGCACTTATAGACCTAGGACTCTAATCTTATGGCTCTGTGGTCCTCAACACATCCCCTGGTATCAATCACTGGGAGTACCCATGGTTCTCACAACCATAGTTTACCATGGGTAAGCCCATGACTAAACCATAGCTCTGATACCAACTTTGTCATGCCCCGAATCTAGCTTTTCGCCGAATGCAGACACATAACATTTAAAGAGAGAATACTTTACCTCATTGATCCACAGTAAAAAATTTGGCAGCATCTCCCCGTGAATAGGACTCGTGGGAAAATAAATCCCGTGTCAATAAATGGAAAACCTTATAGAATACATCAAAACACTCCAAAGCATATATATATATATATATTTACACATATAAAAATGCAACCAACAAATAATGTAAACAACATCGGTCTATCTCAAATAGAGCAGAACATTTGTCATCTTATAAATAACAGCAGTACAAAGAAATAATGATTTAGCTTATATTAGGCAATCACATCAGGTATTACTATGCATAAGAAATGGGCCCCATAATGGCAACTGTACAACCACACCATCCACATATCATAGAGACTAACATATATAATACTGTTCCTAGATCCCGCCTAATGATCTTTCTAGTAGGACAATCGTGTCAGCAACTCTAGATTGATTAGATCCGGGGATCCTTTCCATGTCTCGAATATGCAGGGACAGACTCTATAGCCCCATGAACCCAGCCTAATGAACTCCTATTGGAGTCACGTTAGTAGCTTCAGGTCGTCATGCTTGGGGCTCATTCTGTATCTCGGTATGCAGAGATAGCTAATAACAAATGTATCCACCTGACTGTCACCCAAAACTGAACCCAGCCATGGAGGCAGCTCCAAATCTCATATCTGTGGGTCCCTTCCACATCTCAATATACAAAGATACCAATAAATAGCACCAGAAGGCAATATTTCAACTCAAATTAAAGAATTATGTTCATTTACAATATAATAACAGTAAATTTCACTAATCCATTACGTCCAGGGAATTCATCATATCTGACAAACAGAATATTTCATCCATTCAATTTAAATCATTACCTCATATTAATAACATTACTATAAATCATTTTATTCCTAAAAAGAATTTCATAAACAAAATTTACAATACATTTTATAGCCGTTTAAATTTCTAGGCACCAAATCTAACAATTTCATAGATTATTTCAGTATAATATAATTTAAAATTTGACACATCAAGTTTTCTTTCAAATAATCATTAAGTAAATCCTATAAATTCAGAGAAAAATCTTCGATTAAAAGTATAAGAATTAATTTTATAATAAAATTTTGAGTCATGTAAAGTTTATTTCTCAATAATTAAAATTTTAGCTAATGATTTCAAGTTTACAGTAAAAGCCCTAAATCCTCAAACTGTAATTAAAAAAGTTTTATATCTTTTACTTGATATCCATGCAACAATAAGATTATAGGGCTCAGAAACAGAGATTTTTTGTATGCAATGATGTAACAAGCTAGAGTTTACGTGTAGAAAAGAGATGAGAAATAAAAGAAATATACACAAACACTCAAACTTTATTATAAAATGAAGAAGAAGAGGTTACTTACTGAGAATAGCGAATTTTTATAAATTTTTCCTTAATTTTTCACTAATTTCCTCATCTTCTTCCCCAATCTCCTCTTTTCTTACATTCTCAGTCCTTCTCGATTCATTAGTACACGATGGGGTAAAACCCCTTTTTTCTCTTCTTTTTATTCCTCTGTTTATGAGGAAATCCTCAAAATACCTTTTCTCCAAAAATAAAAACAGGGTGTTACAAATCTTCTTTTAGATTTTACCGTTCACAAAACGCACAAACACACCACAATGGGATACAAAAATGATCGATCGGTTTAGTGATTTTGAAATTTTCATGATTAGAAAGTTACGGTTTTGATTGTTGTAACAGGTGAAGTTGCCTTACGTATGCTCCTCTTTTCTTTGTCGTTACGAGCAAATTATACACTATCTTTCTCTCAACTCTCAAGAACTTAAACACCACCTAAGGATTTCCACCCCTGTAGAAGGTATGGAAATCTTGGGGATGATTTGATTCTTTATTCATTTATAGTTATTGATCGCTTTTTGTATTCCTTGATGATTTTTACTCTTTCGAATTGAAATCTTCCCGTGGAAAGTAAACTCCTTCAATTCTGTTTGGTCGCTTTTCTTGGATTTTTTTTTATTGCTCATGATTACATTCATGTTCATGATATACTTTGATGCAAACCTTTTTTTTATCGTTTTCCGTATTCTTTGGTGATTCTCACTTCTAAAATTTGAAATCTTAGTGTAAAATAATCTCTTTAGTCTTTTGGAATTTTGTTTAATTAGCATGCTCTCATTGTGACCACCATATCATTTTACCATGATCCATGGCGGGTCCCAAAGAATGAATGGCATCTCCGCTAAAACCTGGCCCCATGAATCCTATTTAACTAGGGAATAAACAACATAACAATTATTGTTTGAATTGCGATGGTAATCCAATAAGACAATCAAACCAAACCAAAAGTCTCAGGATCCCACATGACAAAAATCTACCTTACGGTTCTTAAATTACTGGCTGTAAACAAAAACTACAAGCAAAAGGGAATGCTACTGCATGCTTAATGAAGATAATATATACAAACCAACTAGAAAAATAGAGCTTTAGAAGAAAGCACAGCAATATGTTACCAAGAAAATAAAAAGGAAAAAGCACAATGATATAAATTTGGTTGCGGTCAAAGAACAAATGCTGTAACTGAAGATTCTTGAATTTATTAGCATTAGCAAGGTAAACAATCATGTAGTACCCAAAACAAACGTCATGTAGGGGTTGGTCCAGCAGATTAATCTGCGTTACCACTCCTAAGTTCATCTGTTTCATTTTCCCACTTAAACCTTGATTGGGCAACTCTTTTGTAGGTGAGATTTTCTACTCAAAGCATCTGTAGCCTTATTCTGTCACTCATGAATGATGCTCAAGGATAAACATGTATTCTAGAAAATGTGTTCTAATTAGCGTGCAGAGTACTTAAGAGTTTATTTTGGGAGTTAATAAACTTGAGATTGAAAATTAAGCTTTATACCCCTTTATTGGCATGATTCCGTTTGACACCAGACTGGAACAAAAATTAAGCCTTAACGCACATCCAACTCCTACGGATTAGGGTTGGGGTTTACGGGTCATCGATTTTTAAATTTAGTTTTTTATAATATATTATAGTGCCTTGGGCTGGCCCTAGCTTGGCTTGGGACCTGTATAATAAAGTTGGGCTGGACTTGAGCCTTAATTTCTGAGTTTCTTCCAAGCCCATCCTTTAACCCATAATGTGCAAAGCTTATCTTGCCCCGGTCCTACTAAAGCCTGGTGTAAATTTATTTTCTATACATATACATCTCTTTACCCTTTTTCTTTTTCCTAAAATCTATCCCTTAGCCCATAATGTATTTTCTCTTCCTTAAAATAACTCCAAATTTTTAGCTTAATAAAAACTTTATACACATATTTAAATAAAAAAAATCCTAAACTATACCACCCGTGTGAATTCGCATAGGTTCACAATTAGTATATACTTCCCTTTCTCTCTCATCCACGTGGACACTTAATCTGAATTTTTGTCCTTAAATTCTCAAAACAGCCCTAATCCCCCCCAAACTCCTGTTTTCTCTCTACCTAAATAATCTCTCATTCCAAAACGGAGAGTTGTTATCTAATCCAAATCCCCCCTCTCTCTCTCTCTCTTATAATCTTTCCCTCTTTAATCTCTCTCATCCTCTATCCCAATATGTCTCTCTACTCTCTCTCTTATTATTTCTCACCCTAAAACATCTCTCTCCTATAATCTTTCTTATTAATGTCAATAATAACTTTTTTCTATTTTTTCTCACTCATGTCTCTCTCATAATAAAAATTGTCTCCTAACATCTCTCATCCTTGCCAACGCCCCAATGCTTTAGCGGCTGAGGCATTTGTCTTCCATAGGGAAGACCCATGGTCTAATCCCTGGAGTGGGTGTGGGGTGAGCAGTGCAAAGTGGTGTTGCCTGCTTGGGTTCTCCAGTCCTTCTCAGTTCTGACTGGTTCAAGCTGGTCCCGCTTCAAGCGACTGTGATGATGAAAGCCCACGCAGCCATACCGAAAAAAAAAAAAACATCTCTCATCCTTTCTTCTCTCTTATCTTTCTAATTTAGATTAGATTTATATGTTCTCTCTCATAATAAAAATTCTCCTAAAATAATTCTTAACATCTCTCATCTTTTCCTTTCTTACATCTTTCCAACTTTGATAAGATTTATATTTAATAAATTTACTTTACATCTTTTCTTCTTACTATCTCACCTTGGTTAATTCTCCTATTAAATTTGGTAACTTAAGGAACCAAAAAATAATTAAATTTTAGCACAATTCTCTCTCCAAGCAAATCGAGTAGGTCTCTTTTCTTCTCTAACTTGGGTATGCTCCCAAATCGGTAAAAGCCAATCTCTAAACCAGCTAATGCCAAGATGATTCTCTTTCTATCTTCGCCAACTACCTATGCGGAAAAACCTCTTATGTCTTCTCTTCTACTTTGCAACACTGAGAAAACTTTCATCTTTTCCAAACTCTATAGGTTGTCTAATGAGCAAAGTATAGAACCAATTTTCACTCTAATGTTATTCATGTACTAATATTTAGGCCCATATGGGTTTGCATTTTCAGCTTTGTATGGAATTCAACAAAATAAATATGAATTAGTACTATGTGAAATTCATTTTGATAAAGATTAACTATTGAAATCTAAAATGAACATCTATTTCCATTTCTCTACCTCAATACTCAAATTTTGATTGTTCCAAAGGCATACTAAAGAGCATCAAATCACCTTCAAGGTAGCACCAACTATTGACGTTGAATTAAGCTTCTTGGTGGATATACAATTTAGTCTTAACATAAAAAATTTACAATTTCATGGAGAGCTTAGAGAATACCATACGGGGAATAAATAATTTGTCCCAATCAAATATATTTGAATTGTTAAAAGATTCTATATCTACTGCTTAAATTCGAACACTATCTATAAGTTGAAGTTGAACATGAGAACTTAAATTGAAAAGACTCTATATGCTACCATGAAATTTTTAAAATGGACCTAAGGTGGCTCCTACATAACACAACTTCCATGATGTCTTTGAATCTTTGTTGGCGATTGTTTTAATGGTGGGAAACCTCTATGATGAAGCACAATTCAAACATGAATAATACACTTTTAACCACTTAAACATAAACGTTTCCACGATCAACAACCTTAATTATATTCGTTATAAAAAAATAAAACCTTATATTTTTCCCATCTTCTAAAGCTTTTAGACAATATATAAACCTGATAGATTAAGTATATAGGTATTTTGTGTAGCTTAGAAGAAATAAGGAAATTAATCAATAGAACAATTTAAACAAAATAAAAAAACATATTTATTATTCCCATATCAACGGTAATAAAAAAAAATAGCAAATTTAAACATTGTAAAAAAACATATATCTGCATATTCAATTGAAAAAAATAATTAGCATGATCAACAACCATAATTACAAAATGGATCCAGTCAACTTGGTAAGAAATAAATTATAATATTCTAATTCTAGCTGGTATAATATCTTCAAATTGCATGCTTTAAACAAATACAATCCTAACTATATTGCCTATGCAAATTTGCACGGTTTCATATAGAGGTCTAAAAATAGCAACTACACTATCGGTAGGCTTATGAGCAGTAAGGGAAGGAGGTTAGATATATGGTTAGAATGAGAAAACTCTAATGATACCCTTATGGTGCTTCTAGGGACTGCTGTCAAGGATGGAACATGCTCATACATGGTAGTATTGGAAGGCTAGGATGGATGTTATGCCAATGAAGCTGTAGTAACTGCAAATAGAGAAGGTGGTCAAATACATCGTAGAAACAAAATAAAATGGTTGCATGTGATAAATGGCATGTATAAAAACCAAAAGATCACAAGGAAGAGAGCAACAACAAAAATTACCTGTAAAGCGATAAAAATTATGAATAAATGCCCCAAATTTTATTAACAATTCATAGGAACTTGAGATTTGATCTAAACACATTCCATGCTTTTAAAGACAATAGCCTAAAGCTGCTTTTCTCTCTCATTCAGCTGGCACTAAGTAAAACAAATAGAGTGCCACGTCAATATTTCTCTTATTATTATTATTAATTTTCTTTTAAAAAGTCCCTTGAAAAGAAGGGAATGAATGTTCTGTCCAAGATTTTGTATGCCATACTGTGTTTTGGACACATAGGCTGGGTGCGTAAGGTTAAATTGTAAATCCAATTTTCAAATTAAAAAATAGGTACCCATAAAAATTGTGATGTATAGGATTAGAACTGTAAAAAGTGGTCAAATGAATATTTGCTCCCTATTTAAAGGAGGCATGCAAAATCCTGGATAGAACATTTGCTCCATCATTTCAAGTCTTACACATCATCTTCCCCACACAGGACCTTTCTTCTCCAATTGCCTCTTCATCTCCCAAAACCCCTTCAATATTCTCCTCTCCCTTTATAACTTTTGGTTTTCTTTATCTTTTTTCAAACAAATACCACATTTTTTTCACATTTTTTTCTTTATCTACCATGTTTTTCAAATGTCTCCTCTTTGCAAAATTGAATTGTATAGACTATTTCCCACTTTTATGAAGACATTTTATTTCTTCTTTATTAAACCCATGTGATTATTGGTCTAAATGATCTCCCCAAACTAATTTTCAAATGATGGAGAGCAAGTTGCAAACTGGTTTACGGAACATCTTAATCACAAGAAGTCAAAATTGGGTCATAATATTTGAAAGGTCATAACTTTTGTTCCCGATGTCCAATCGTGACTCACGAGTACTCAAAACGATCGGATCGATGAACTCTACAATGTCCTAAACTGAATTTTAGGTTTGCAGATTGTGAAACCTGAAATTTCATCGTTTAGGCCCTCCAACGGCCAACTATTTCAGGAAATGTCCACTTGGTGCATATTTTGGAGAATATTCTATGCAAATTTCTTAGGAATATCTTAAATATTTATTTTAAGTATATTAGATTGGTTCTGGGTAGATTTCATTTTTTTTTTCATTTTTAGCAATTTTCCTCTTTTAGTGATTTTTATTATAGTAGTAAATCGAAGTTGTTTAGGAAGTTTTCATTTTTAGTTTTAGGGCTTTGTTATATAAAGTCTCATTTGTAATCGAATTGAATAATCATTGAATTACTGAATTAAGTTTTTTGGTATTGAAATTTTCTCTGTTTAATTCTTAGTGTTTTCTTTTAGGGAAAATCAACAAGTTCATGTTCCTGATATTTTTAGTTTCAAAAATCAGCAAGTTCATGTAAGGTTGTTCTAAATCTATTGGTGAGATTGATCCCCTACGCTCATGTTACATCACTTCTTTATTAAACCCATGTGATTATTGGTCTAAATGATCTCTTCAAACTAATTTTCAATTGTATTTTATTTTTTCTCTTAATTAATCTTATTAGTTCTCTAATTAATAAAAAAATTAAGCCACAAATTTTTTTAAAAATGATGTTAAACCACATTGCCCATGTGAATTCACATGAGTTCATGACTAGTGGAGAAAACAAGGGGGCACTGGGGAGGTCTTCAAACTCTTGCCCCTCAAACGATCCCTAGCCATATGCTGCCGGCATTTGTGTTCGCCAATGGAACCAATCGACATTGTTGACCAATGGTGGCCACTGTGGTGGCAGTGTCCAACAGTCCTGCGCCGGTAAGTTTATGAATTTTTTATTATAATTTTGATTTCATTTGAGACAATTAAGAGCGAGCCCAAATATCTCTAACACTGATGTAAAAACTAAACTAAACTCTTACCTTAAGTGGATTCAGCAGTGGATTGTCCTCTTGATTTTTCACTGCTTACACATGCATTTTGTCAAAGTTAAATCAATGACAAACCCACATATTGTAATCCAAGAATTCCAAAGGGAGATCAAAAGTGCAAGAAAGGTGAGAGATGTTAAAAACTCATCAAATACTAATTGATATCTCCTTATAATTTTAATTGGGAAGAGCTTTAACTCGTGATTGGGATGCCTAGTCTTGCAATCCGATAAGGAGTGTGTACGTGGGTACCATCCACTGGGTGATCTGATGCACCCCATGATGCAATGTTGCACATTGCAAATCGGTTCATGGATCATATTGATCATAAAAAAAGGTCAAAATTGGCTCCCAAATTTTGAATGGCCATAACTTTTGCTTCTAATGTCCGATTGCAACCTACAAGTACTCAAAATGACCGGTTCGATAATTTCCACAAAGTTCCAAACAAAATTTTCTCTTGCGGTCAGTAAATGTTAATTTTTTCCCTCAAACATCCACTTTATATTATTTTTTGTTATTTCAATAAATGTCCAATTGTCGCATATTTTAGGGGATATTCGATGCAACTCTTAAAAATATCTTAAGACTATTAGAGTGATTTTGGGTAGATTTCAAAATTTCCTGTTATTAGTAATTTTTCTTCTTTTTAGCAATTCCTAATGTAGTTGGAATTCAAAGTTGTTTAGGAAGTTTTCATTTTGGGTCTTGGGACCTTAAAATTATAAATTCTCCATTGTAATTGAATTAAGGCATTTTTTAATTATTAAATAAAGTTTTGATTATTGAGACTTGTTCTTTATCTAATTCTTGGTATTTTCCTTTGAGAAAATCAACAAGTCTCTTGTTCTTGGTATTTTCACTTGTGAAAATCAACAGATTTAAGTAAGGTTGTTCTCAATCAATTCGTTGTATTCATCCCTAATAGTCGACTACATCACCCCACCACATGGACACCCATCCAATCATCCTAAAACGTCGTCTAAAATAGAGAGTAATACATGAAACCCCATGCCATGTCTGAGGGAACTTTGTTAAACTTGTTTCTCTCACTTTCTTGCTGCCAGGCTTGTTAAGAGTAGGGCTGTCAATGGTCGGATACAAATCAGATATTGGCATATACATATTTGTATTTGTTTATTTAATCAAATATCGGATTGTATTCAAATATTTTATAGGTATTTATGAAAATAATAAGAACCTAGGAATTATAGATATGGAAGACAATTGATAGATCCACAAGATAATGGGAACTGTCTACTGGGAGTTTTCCTTCATTGAAATTGGGAATGGGAGATGAGAAATGGGTTGAGGTTAAGGTTATAGTATTCATATGTTGTATTTTACATAACATGCCCTACAATATTATGATATAAATATAAATTATATTTTAATTTCAACGGATACGAATATTTAGTCAAATAATCAAATTGAATATAAATGCATTTGAATCGAATATTAGCCGATCGAATACCTATAACAATAGGATAGTTGACAGCCCTACTGAAGAGGGCTTGGATTATGTGAGAACGAATCTTGTGAGAACCGTGAAAACGGCACCAGAGAGGCTGACGCATCAGTACCAAAAAGTGATTTGCACTTTTTGGGCAGCACTTATCACTTTTCGGTGCTGATGTGTCTGTACCCTGATACCGTTTTCACAGTTCTCACAAGATTCGTTCTCACCTAATTTTTAGTGCTTTTCCACTAGCATCTGGGCTGTACACAGGGCCGGGCCAGCCTAAACCCGGCCCAAGACTAGGCCCAACAAGGCTCTAAGCCTAATTAAATCCCAATTTTACATTTAGCTCATGCTCAGACAGATCCTGGCCCAGCCCAAGGCCCAATTTTCACTATAGATATATAGAGTTTTTTTTTTTTAGTAAGTGAATAACTGTATTAAATCATATCAAAGGATTACAAGCATGTAAATGTACATTGAGTTGAATAATTTCGAATAGCATATAGGAGGTTACATGAAAAATCACTCGGGTTCAGCATAATCTCCTCATCGCCCATAGCTAATGTAGCCATGATGTCTGCAGGCTGCTTTGCCTCTCTCCAAACATGCAAAATATGATAAGTCTTCACCACAACTGTGATAGTCCTCCGGGGGCATGTGCTGTGTTGAAGAAGAATGTTCACAGCCCATTTAGAGTCCAAAGTTATCCATAACCGTGTTAAACCCCTTGTTGTAGCAATAAGTAATCCTCTATAAGGCAAAGAGCTCCAGCCACATGGCATGCCTACATGTTGTGGTGCTGCCATAAACCGTGATAGGAGACCCCAAAGAATCACGAATAAGTCCTCCGTAACCAGCCCTTGTGTCTATCAAAGAACCATCACACATGCAAGTGACGAAAACAATTTTAGTGGTCTCGGCCAAATGCAAGACTTTGGTTCCATTTTGGAACTCGTCCTTTCTAGTCCCCACTAGTCCATAGTGTAGCTCATCCTAGGATTATCTTCACACCCCACTTGTAACCCTTTAATATTTTTACTGAACTTCAAATATGATAATATAAAAAATCCTGCAATAGTTCTATTTGAAACCCCAAACCTCTTTTGATTTCTCTCTCACAAAACGTAGTAAATAACCACATTGAAGATCAGCTTGCCAATGGATGCAATGATGGATTTCTCATTAAACTTTCGCAGGATTCATGACCCTTCTACTTGATACGGATGAATTCTCCTTTGAGTACAATTTATTTGTAGCAACATTTTTCAAAAAGCTCTGAAAATTGAAAATTGGCATTTGAAGGATAAATGGTTAATAGCCTGTTTGGCAGCCACCTGTAATACAATCATTTCATTTGAGTATTTCAAGGCATTTGTAGCCACAATGGGATGATTTATAATGAACTCATTCAGATTGGCAGTCATTTGTGCATGACAACTAAGTAATTTCATTTTACAGAAAAACCTAAGATGACTTCATTTATAATTATTGTTATCAAATCAGTATACATTTGAATGAGCTCATTACGGAACCATCATCTCATGGCTACAATTGCCTTGAGAAACTCCAATGAAATGATTACATTACAAGTGGCTGTCAAACGCAGCCTAAGAGTTTCTCTGCTATTCCAACACAGACAGCATTGAGATTGCCTTTACATCTCAACCTAGTACAATCCATCAGAGTTCGGGTTTTATTTTTTAATATTGTTTGGGCTGGGTTAAGGCCTGATCGAACTTGGCCCATATTTGACTTTGGACCAGAAATCTAGGCCAGAACTCAGCCTAAACTGAAATTAATATTCCCCAGCCTGCCAAAATTTTGGACCAAATAAAGTAAATTTTGAGGCAGCCCGGCCCAATTTTCAGCCATAGCAGCAAAACTGCAAAACATAGTGGACCCTGAAGCTGATGTGAACAAGAGAAGTAGAGAACTGTGCACATGGCAAATCCAAAGGGTCTCCATTAGATAGACAGTCAGCCCCTTATGTAACACAAAACCCCACCTTGTTGGCTTCAAAGCCCGCAGAAACAAAACACGCTAAACCCTAAACCCTAAAAGATGTCTTTACATGAAATCAATATAATCTACACATGCCATCGTATTGCTTTATCCATGTCCCCGTATGAATAGAACCTTCTACTTTAAATTCTCGTGTTTCTTATTCAATGAATGATGTTCCGGATACATCATATTTCCCTTTTATTGTTTGGTGCTTGTATTGGTAATTAAGGTTTGTCAAGAATTAGAGGTTTGTCTATAAATACTATATTAATAAGACAAGTTGAAATTGATTATCTAATTTAATCTTTCAATGAGGAAGTTGAATCTCTTCTTTAGTTGTGTGAGATCTTAAGAGTCTCTTATATAGTGATCTGAGAAGTGAGAACGAATGTAACTCACGAGCTTCTCTACTGGCTCGTACAACAACTTGCATCCATCAATTGCAATTTGAAGAATTGGGAATATACAAATGAGGTAATTTGTGTTGGAAACGGTTTTGGTTAATGAAAGTGCCTAGATTTTTACAATGCTCAGATTTTCAAATCTAACTATTTTGAACATGTTTGAGTCAAATTAAAGTGGGACCCACATGTCTTTTGAGGTAGGTCTATATGGGTTTGTGTTCTCTTCAATGAAGAGATTAATGACATATGGCTGGATGCTCAAAACCATTAATGAATGAATGAGAAATTGTTTCCAAAAGAGTTGATCCTGGAAAAACTAGTAAAAGTATGTTAAATTTGAATAGTTCCACTTGGATTAGCCTATAAAACTCTGTATGTAATATACACCTGTGTTGAATATAAGTTTGGGGCCCCAAAGGCACTGCTGTTTTGTGAATGCGGGAAAACCTAGCAAACATGAGTCAATAACACACACGCACCAAACTGGGCTAAATCGGGTTAGGTCAATAAGAAAATTATTATTATTATTATTATTTATTCTCCTAAATTCAATTATACTTGTGAGGGTGTATCCATTCTTACGGTTTTACAGTTTTGACCTTGGTGACTATTCGGATTGAATACACACGCATGTGGCTATTAAATCACATTTTTTTTGGCACATGTCTCTTTGTACATACATGAAGGTGGCTATTAAATCACACTTTTTAGAGAATGGATTGTATCTACTCTCTACACCCTGTCAGGGGGAGGGCACATCAGCGCCAACAAGTGAAATGCACCCCCCAAAAGGTGAAAATCACTTGTCAGTGCTGATGTGCCCTCCCCCTGACAGGGTGCAAAAAGGGGCATAAGATAAGAGGAGCGGATACAATCCAACCTCATTTATTAATCATGTTAAAGTGGATTGATCTGCTTTGACCTGAAACACCATTACAGTTAACCTTAACCTGTTAACTTCGTGTCCAGCTCGCAGGTTGTGTGACCTAGGGATGGTAATTCGTGTGTGCAGGTCATGTTCATATCATGTTGAGTTAAGGGTAAATGACTAGGGGTGGGCATGGGCTGGGCCATGGTAGCCCCAGGCCCAGCCCTCAAATTATAGACCGGGCTCAGGCCGGGCCATGAATTAAAAAAAATGTTGAGATGTAGCTCTAGACTTATCCAAGGTTCAAAATTTTGATTTTGAGGGATTATACGTCGTGAGGATTAATGGAAATTTCAGTAGAATGCTTCGAAATATTATAAAAATTATGAAAATTTCGATATGAATTATTATGAAAATTTCAATTTATGTTGAGCATGATTACACACTTTGGACTAAAATAACTATATAAAGCATTTAAGTCATG
>JAOXJP010231309.1:0-10649 GCA_025762735.1 Platanus orientalis | reverse complement strand
CCAAAACAACACATGTCTGTTTATAATTCACCATATACACTACAGAGGCATTTTTATCACAGAACATTTGCTTCGGTCTTTTTAACATGGGGGTTTTTGTCTGTTTGTAATGTATTTTTCATGCTACAATAAACCATGGCAAAATTTGCTACAGCTATTCATCTGAAAACATGGTTGATAATTTTCTGTCCTCTGTGTCCCACACAAAGGGTGAGGCGTATAGGGTTAAAACAATAAAAACAGTTTTCAAATGAAAGGATAGGTAGCTTAAGTAAGGATTTTATAGAGTTAAAATCTTAAAAAAGTGTTCAAACGAAAAGGTGGATACCTAGAAAGATTAAGTGGAACTCCCGCAGCGCAAATCCTTGCAACCCTAACTGGCTGGGTGACACATGGTGAAAAAATGAAAAAATACCTGAAACATTACTTTTTTTGTCAAAGGTTAGATGTTTTTCACTTTTTCCGCTACGTATCACCTAACAACACCTTGCGCTTGAGGATCGCTGAAATGCGTCTTACTATAAAGATAAACAAAAATTAAAGAAAAGAAAAAAAAGAAAAAAAAGCAACCCTGTCAACCTGCTGCGGGCTGCATGAGGATACGGAAGGCAGAAAATTTTGGGTCTAAAAGGAGATCATTATCTGAAAAATAGTATAATACAGGGAAGCAGAATCGTTACTTTGCATAGAAAAGACCGTTTTGTGAGTTACAAATGTTCTGTTATGACAAAGTGTATGTAGTGTTTACGGTGAATTATAAGCTGACATATAGTGTTTAGGCTTCAAAAAAGTGTTCAGGTGTAAAAAAAAAAGACACTAAATTCAAAAAACACATTATGTGTCAATCAATGGCAGGCCTACATAGGCCTGTGTCAACACAGTCAATCATTCTCCTTTTGCAAATCCTACCCAGATCCTCTCTTGATCTTAAACTTCTGATTATCGTCCTGCTTATGTTTTGGTTCAACACATTACCCAAAAGTAAAACTAGTCACCTAAAATATGTTTTCTGAGGGTATGTTGCACACAGAAGGACATGCAGGACTTTAAAAAGTCAGTAGAGAACCTGAACTCCAAGATGATATGGGAGGGTGGGACCCAGACGAACTTTTTTTTTTTAATCTTAAAAAATTATTTGGCACAGCAAATTTTTCTGTAGCATTTTGTAGCATGATAAAAGATCAAAAAAGACAAAAGCCCCATGGTAAAATACAAAACAACCCATGTTAAAAGAAAAAATACCCATGATTCTCCAACTTCCCTAGGCCTATATAATCGCTCTCCCACACCGTTCATCACCTGAGCTTTCCTGTTTTCTCTCTCTTTCTCTCCTTCCTTCCCTCCCTCTCCTTCGCCTTCACCTACCCAAAAACCAACGACTCATCCCTCTGAAACCTCCGTTCCTGAACTACCAAGTTCCTGAAATCAACAAAAAATGTCATCTGAGTACCATTTCCTGTTCTTTCCCAAGCCTGGTTACTCTTCTGTTCTCAGCTTTGAAGTATTTGCTTGTGTTTTCCTTCTTGCCGGCGTCTTTGCTTACTGGCTTGTGCCGGGAGGCCTTGCTTGGGCTCTATCCAAAGGGCAGGCCAGAACGGCTATTCCCGGACCGTCTGGTTTCCCACTTCTGGGTTTGTTATTCGCATTTACTGGTTCTGCGACGCATCGAGTCCTTGCTAAGCTTGCTTACTGCTTTAATGCAGTACATCTCATGGCCTTTTCTGTTGGGTTCACTCGTTTCATCATCTCTACCCACCCAGATACTGCTAAAGAGATACTCAACAGTTCTGCTTTCGCCGATCGTCCTGTTAAGGAGTCTGCCTACGAACTTCTCTTTCACCGAGCAATGGGTTTTGCTCCTTTTGGGGAATATTGGAGGAATTTGAGGAGGATCTCGGCCACCCACTTGTTCAGTCCCAAGAGAATCGCTGGTTTTGGAGATTTTCGGAGTGAAATCGGTGTAAGAATGTTGGGGGAGATTAGGGATTTGATGATGAAGAATGGGAAAGTTGAGGTGAAGAGGGTATTGCATTTTGGGTCTCTAAATAATGTGATGATGAGTGTTTTTGGGAGGAGTTATGATTTTAAGAAAGATAGAGAGGGGTTTGAGCTTGAAGAGTTGGTGAGTGAAGGGTATGAGTTGCTTGGGATCTTTAACTGGAGTGATCATTGTCCTGTTATTGGTTGGTTGGACTTGCAAGGAGTGAGGAAGAGATGCAGGAAGTTGGTTTCTAAGGTGAATGTTTTTGTTGGAAAGATCATAGAGGAGCATAGGAGGAGAAGGGTTAATGGAGTTCTGGTTGATGAGAGTGTTAGAGATTTTGTGGATGTTTTGCTTGATTTGGAGAAGGAAGAGAAGCTCAGTGACTCTGACATGATTGCTGTTCTTTGGGTTTGTTAATTAATCCTTACCTTTATTTCTGTATTTTGTGAATATGAATAGTTATAACAGTTCTTGTTCATGATTTGTCTACTTGGTTCATTCTTTTTTAATCTTCTATCAACCTTAATACTCTATTATTTGTTACGGAAGAAACCATAACGGCTTTGCTTGATAAATGTGCAGGATGTTTCTTGCTGAGATTTCCTTTAATTTCTCAAGCACTCATGCTTATCATCTTCCTCTTCTAATAAACGTATCAAGTTCTTTATTGAAAATTATGAACTAATCAATACCTTGATAGTGGTTACGTTTCTTAAATTTGGGTTCTTAATAAAATTTTTATTTGTAACATGTTCTATCTTCCGTTATTACTCTCTAGCTCCATGAAAGTATTCTGACAAAGAAAACCCTTATTAACTGTCTCTCAGGAAATGATATTCCGAGGGACTGATACTGTGGCTATCCTTCTAGAGTGGATTCTTGCAAGAATGGTATTTCACCCAGATATCCAAAGCAAAGCCCAAGCTGAAATCGATTCTGTTGTGGGAACCACCCGTTCAGTATCAGATTCTGATCTGCCCCACCTCCCTTACCTCCAAGCAATAGTGAAGGAATCTCTCAGAATGCATCCACCGGGTCCCCTCCTATCATGGGCCCGTCTAGCCGTCCATGACGTCCACATTGGGAAGAACTTCATTCCTGCTGGAACAACAGCAATGGTGAACATGTGGGCAATAACCCACGATGAGACCATCTGGCCAGAGCCAACTGCATTCAAGCCTGAGCGGTTTATGGAGGAAGATGTGAGTATCATGGGCTCAGACCTGAGGTTGGCTCCTTTTGGGTCTGGCAGGAGGGTCTGTCCTGGTAAGGCTATGGGTTTGGCTACTGTTCAGCTCTGGTTGGCTCAGTTGCTTCAGAGCTTCAAATGGGTTCCTGCTGCAAATGGTGTCGACTTGTCTGAGTGCCTGAAACTGTCTCTTGAAATGAAGAACCCTTTGGTCTGTGGAACTGTTCTAAGGCTCGCTTGAAGTCTCTAATACTTGGTGCGGGGTTGGTTGGTTTTGTTATATATACATACGTGGCATGGAGTATAGATAGGTTATTAGGGAAAATGTATGAAGTCTCTGGATTTTGCTGGATATATGTTTGAGGTTTGTAAGTGAAACTAAGGTCTAGTTATATTTGCTTTCCTTTCAGGGTTTTTTTTTTTTTTTGTTTTTGTAAATGTGCATGATCATGCATTTCAATGGGATGATTGTGTGACATGCTGGGTGTTTTGCTTTTTAATATATAAGACATATTTTATATATGATGGTTGTGGTTCTTTGTTTGGGTTTTTGGTTATATGGATGGCATTTCTATCTGTGGAAATTAGTTATTAGTTTTTTGCGTTATGAAATTGTAGTGTTTCACGAGGATCAAAAGTGTTTGTAATTGGGCTCTTTAATTGTTAGATCCTTGGATGGTTCCTTTAGAACAAAATTCATATTTTTTGGCCAACACATGCGTCTCTCGGGAAAATAGGTTCATTGTGCTCGTTGGTGTCAATTACATGGTCCATTGTGGTCGTCCATGGGCATCTTTTATTCCACAATGAGATTGCATTTTTAAGCTCCCACAGCTATTTTTGTTGGTATGAAATATAATAAGGCTAGTTATTTCATTTGAGTTTTTCACGCTTTCGTAGCTACAGTGGACTGGTTTTGCAATGAAACCATTCAGATTTGCACCAATTTGTGCCTGATAACTTTAATCATTTCAGTTTATGGAAAAACCTAAGATGACTTCATTTCTAGTTGTAGGTAACAAATTAGTATAAATCTAAATTAGTTCATTACAAATCAGTGACTGCCAATGCCAAACAGGCTGTAAGTATATTAACTCATCCCTCTCTTCTATCACCTTAGGGGTTGTAGGAGTATATTAACTCATCCCTCTCTTCTATCACCTTAGGGGTTGTAGGAGTATATTAACTCATCCCTTTCTTCTATCACCTTAGGGGTTGTAGGAGAAAGGTTAACCATCTTATTTAAGATGGTATCAGAACATGTACTTCCGGAGCGTCAAGTGTTCAAGTGTCTCTCCAAGATCCCTCTCCTGTTACCTAGGGTTTTATACCTGAATGTGTAATCCTGACAAAAACCCGAAAAGATTTAGTAACGGTAACCTGTTTCGGGCCATGCTCTGGCTGAAGAATAGGGTCTTGAGGTTTCTTAGAAGCTGTTTGGTTTTTAGTCTTCTCGTGGACGGAAGCTTCAATTTTGTGCTCTGTGAAATCGTTGTATTTTCCTATTTTCTCTTTTCTATTTTGTTACATGCAATAAACTCCAAATCTGGGGTTTTGATGTCTATTTAATAAAATTCACGAGTCATAAGCTTTTGAGACACTTCACACTTCAGATCCTCTCAAACGGAGCGCTCAAGTAGACATGATATGCTTTTTTATAAAATAAAAGAATATTCTTTGACATAATGTTTTAATGTTCTGTCCAGGATTTGGTGTTTAGGATGGTGTCTATATGAGAGTAGGACACCAGGAGGTTTCACATGACATAAATGGACTCTGATGAATTTTCAAAGTTCCACCCATTTTATTCCAAGGGATGTTCCTGGTGTCCTAGACCACCATATCCTGGATGGGACATTTGTCCTCTTATTTGAAATGGCCAAAAAACCAACATTCCTTTAAACGAGGATAGTGCCTGCCTCTCGTAAGGAACCTAACCTCTGCTGGGGGTTGGGGGGCTTACAAATTTTTATCAAAAATTTTTAAATGCCCCCCCCCCCCCCAAAAAAAAAAAAAAAAAAAGTTTAAATCACTTTTCGGTGCTGATGTGTCCATCCCCGTGCTCAGTAGAGGTTAGTGTTTTTAAGGAAAGCAGACACAATACTCTTCTGGTGTGGATTTGGTGCACCTCAATGAACACCTAATGTCCACCCATATGCAGGGGCTGTATTGGCTTGGATTTTATACGCCCACCCTATCCTCTTCTAACCTCTGTTGAGGGTCAAACAGGGGCAAAAACATCAGCATCGGAAGTGATTTATACTTTTTGCGGGCATGTGTAAATCACTTCTAATGCTGAGGTGGCCACCTCTTGATCTCAGCAGAGGTTAGCATTGGCTTAAAAAATCCTTGCCGACCATGCATACATCTTGTTCACCTCTTTTGTGTGCACGAAATCCAGGGGTGAGTTTTGCTTTTTTATAATATGTGTCCACCCTTTGCACATGGGTGGACCTCAGGCCTTCTTTAAGGGAGGCACCAAATCTCGTGGACTTGCTGTCATAAGATCGGCTATCGCGAATACGGTTACAGGAGATTTTGGAATATTCAAATAAAGAATTTTTTTTTATAGAGAAGTAGAGAAGCTAAGCAGTATGATTTTCATGACCAGTATTTTCCTATGCTCTGCGTCTTTTTGTCACAGAACATTTGTTTCGTTATTGGCATGTTGGTGTGTCTTGCGTTTTAAAACCGTGGTGGCCCAAATTGTACTTCAAGCTCTTAAAAGTTCCATCAAAACAAGTGATGGTGACTAACAATCTCAACAAAAATTTATCGCTTCACAGTAGCAAGTTCACTGACTCAAATGGCTGTGTCTTGCTTTCACATGTTGAACATTATAACGGAAGAAATGTTCCATGCAATGCAATGTTTAAAAACTCAGATCAGTCTAGTGAAAGTCTTATATATATATATATATATATATATATATATATATAACAATAGCAAATTTGTAGCAAAGGTGAAATTTTTATTAAAAAAATACAGAAAAAAATGAATGGGTTAAAGGGTATTACAATAAAAACACAGGTTAATTGGGTAATTTCCTAAAAACTCATCTGAGTTACTCGAAAAACTGAGCTGGGATTAGATACTACAACTTAGAAAGTTTCTAAAGTTGGAATGACATTAAGGCTGACAATCAGTACCACAAAAGTGATATACACTTTTTTGGGAGATGCTTTTCACTTTTTGGCACTGATGTGTCAACCCTGTTGTCATTCCAATAAGTTTTCCTACCAAATCCTCAGCGGAAAAACTCGGACAAGTTACCTTGTTTCCAACTTGCTAACATCATCCCAGTCTAAGCAGCTGGTCAACCAAGAACTCTGCCCAGTCGAGTAACTAGGCGAGTTTTCTACTAACTACTGATTTTAAAACACTGATGCAATGAATATAGCATGTTGAAACAGAAGAAAACTATGAGAAAACAATTAATTCTCATCGTCATGCTATAAGTTCTCAACTTAAAAATGTTTTCCATCTCATCATGTTCTTTTTTTTATTATTTGTTATCATGAATATCTCAGTATGTTCTTTGACTTTCATGCTATATGCATTTAGAGTTTTCAATCCCAAAACTTGTCCTAGTAATAATGAATTAATATGGAATATGTTGGTTTTCTACAAGTTAACCAATAGAATAAAAAAAATTGCATGGATATGATCAATTTGAAAGATACCATATGAGCCAATGCTGTAAATAGAATCTAAAATTGTTCTCTTGGGAACTATTCGAGTCACCTAACCACATTAATTAATTATGAGATTTCCCATGTGGTATCCATTAAACTGTGGGTCCTTAAAAACAAAGTCTTTGTTATTGTATGAGACTCATATACGGTTACCTTAGATTCTCCTAGGGTGAAAGTTTGCAAATAAAGCCTTTTCATCCTTTAAATAATCCACACAACTCACATCCATTGGTAATGATCATATATACCCCCTCCTCTATCTTTATGCTTATGCTTTTGTGCTCCTTTATCCCTTACATAGCCTTTTTGAATGAAACATGCCTGTTTATATACTAAGTAAAATATGATTCCTCGGTTATATTAGCTTTTTGAATGAAACATGGTTGCTTATTTACTAAAGAAAATATGATTTTTCAGTTGGGTTTGTGGTTACTAACCCGAATACTTTTTTTCTCCCTCTTTAAGAGCTCTTTTTTTGATTTGCACTTTATAGGACAGCCACTAAATGATTGAGGAATAAGAACCCATGCCCAGCGATGATATGGCGAGCTCTTTTGTGGGGAACCAAATCCTTCATGGAATATATTATGGAGGAGCTGTTCCCTCAAAAGCTCTTCTCCTTTATTTCCCTTGCAAAGGAGGTGCATATGGGATTTGAATATCCAAACAATAATTACTTTTTTCCTTCAAATAAGTGCAAGTTGCTTTGTTTTCCTCTATTCAAGCCAAGATTCTCTCCTGTTCACAAGAAGTCTTGTAACTTCCTGCTCTTCCTGCGAGCACACAAGCCCTAAAAAAGCAATTTAGGATGGTGGTTTTCATTTGTTTGAAGGTACATGTGCGTCGCAGCAAGTTGCAAGACTTCTTGCAGGCAGGAGAGGATCCTAGGGACTTCCATTCACTGATTCTCATTCACATTCTCCTCTACATATCCTTGGTTAATTTTGCATCATCAATTTAGATATTGATAGGGTGAAATCTAAGGTTCCCTTATCTTCTATAGACTGTAAATACAGTCTATGAGCAGCATATCCACACACAGCATACATCATACATGTACAATCTGATGGATCCAATCTATGAGATATCTTCTGCCAAAAAGTTAACCCAAACAGATTCTTTGCTATCCGAATTTTCGCACTTTCTTGGTTGATCAAAGAGAGACATAAAGGATATTGTAAATAGCCTTAAAAAATTTTACATTGTTTGATGGTTACCATCTTCTGATCAAGTTGATTATGGGACAGCAGATGTGCCAGGAAAATTCATCAAATGGTGAATTCCATACCTATTCCTATATGTCATGTGTAATTTTGCATAATTCACAGACCATATTTACAGTCTAGTAAACTATAAATATTCTTTTATGTGGAGATCATATCATGTGGGGTTAGAAAGTTTTAAAAATAAAAGATCTAGGACATCTGTAGTATTCCCTGACCAGTACATATGATTTGCAAAACTAGAGAATGTAGGTTCTCTTAGGCAGCATATGATCATAAAAAGAGTGATAATATGCCATTGGCCACCAATTAGGTTTCATCTGAAACTCTCATTCTTTCCTCCTCTTTCAAGCTTTCTTGTAGGATCCATAGGGGTTAGCATTGTGAAGGTAGAGTTAAGCCTAGCTTTAGTATGGTCCCTGGCCATAATATTTACTTCTATGGTGTCATGGTGCACCACATCGGACATAATCTACATTCAACTGTTCAATATTTAACCAACCCCAAAATCAATCAGATATTATGGTTTAATCCTTCTTCGGATAATATGATTTTATGCTGATTGGATTTAATTTAATAATGCTGTTCTTTGAATGAATATATATCTATTTTTGGGATTTGTGTAACCAATCCCTAGTAGTTAGAATAAGGCTTTGTTATTGTTCATTTTTGTGTTATTATAAACCTAGAATATCATTGAGATATCTTTTCATTAACTTCTTCTGTGACTACTTAGTAGCTTCTGGTCTTGTGTAGTTGGTAACTTTGTGTGTTAATACTATACATACGGGAGCTTGTCTTCACCCACTAACCTAGAAACCACCACCTCGGATTTGGTGCAACCCCAAGGTCACCGACATCAGGGGCCGCACATCAGCACCGAAAAAGTGATTTACACTTTTTGAGAGATGTTTTTCACTTTTTGGCGCTGATGTGTTGCCCATGATCAGCTTGCCCACCAATCCACAGAAAGAAATAAAAAAAAGAAATGCAAATACCAATGACCTAATGACCCAAATGAGATTAGTTGACCGTAACCTAAAAAAGCCATAGGGGCTAGGTTATAATTAACCAACCTAAACCCCTAAAAAAAGGTGACTCTGTTGACGGGTCAGGTCAGGATTTGCTACCCTGTCGTATTTTAGCGAAGCATGGAGCTCTCCAGCATGGATGTGTCCAGCGTCCATCAAGCAACACTTTCTAACTGACCCATGAAAAAAAAAATGAAAAGTTGTTCTTTTTATCATGGTTTAGGGATATACATTTTTTCACCACATGTCAGAGTGAAATTGATGTTTGATGGACACTGAGCACATCTGGGCTGGTAAGAAATGAGGACCATGTAATGTAGGTTAGGAACTGATTTTAACTGCTGCTTATGATGATCTAATCAGCATAAATGAGTGATGGTGAGGCTATGATTTCGGGTAACCAAGTCACAATAAACAAAACCTAGGGTGGGGTTCATCCCAGACCACCTTGCATGCTAGCTAGAAAACTAGAATAAGAATGTGGATGTGAAGTTGCCACCTTTTTGAGCCACCCTCTTTATCTTACACAAAAGTTACAGAAATATATGGAAAAGAAAGCCCTAGAAGAATAGAAAAATATATGGAAAAGAAAGCCCTAGAAGAATAGAAACACATCATCACCAAACCACACAGATCCAATTGAAAATTTAAAAGAAAGGAGCTTGCCAAGAGCAAGAACATTTTCCCTTTAGCTTGCATGCGGTAGGGCATGATGATTCGGTAATCATGTGTAATCATCATATTCTCTTGTAGGATTCTTCCCCAACATTTCCTAAATGTGCTCTGGGGCTTAAGTGGAGAAAATCTAAGAAACAGTCCTATAGGATGTTACCCGTACAATATTTTGGAGTGGGTCACGGGAATATGTACATACATTATATTGGCAATCAAAACGATTTCAAAGATCTCTTGGGTGTCATCCATTGAATGGTGGGTCCCTTTGCCTCGCGTGTTGCCACTTGTAGGGCCATGCATGGTACATGGGGAGGGATACCCAAGCTAGACTGCATATCAGATTGTGCGTTTGTTCATCATCGTTGCCACTAGTGAAAATGATTTCAATGATGACTATAGAGAGAGGAGAGCAAATCCTCTACAACAAATTTAAAATACATTAACTAGAAACTGCCGTTAAAATAGGATATGTATACAAAAAAATAATTGAAATTTCAATTTTGGGCGGGAGTTTTGATACACCTATCTTGTTGTAAACATCAAAGTGAGCCCACTCTTATCCATTCTTAGCCACGTGTTGCTCATACTAAGGGTGCAAATATCTGATTATTATCTATATTTGGTTCAAATTCATATTTATTTAAAGCAAATATGAACCCATATGTATCTGATTCTTTTAAATATCCATTCGTTGAAAACATATCCGATTATAAATGAGCCAAATATGGATATATAAACATCTGTTTTGACTAAATATCTGTGTGTGTGCGTGTGGGTGTGTGTGTAGGTGTATATATATATATATATATATATATATATATATATATATATATATATATATATATATATATA
>JAOXJP010231308.1:0-10649 GCA_025762735.1 Platanus orientalis | reverse complement strand
AAATAAATGTTACCCCCCCCATAAGACCCTTACTAAACCCACATAGCATTGCATCTTCTATAAATCGCTTCATACGTGGACATCACCAAGGCCAAGTGTGAACCCCACCTTTCTCTAATGTCTGCATCAGCATGTCTTATTCCAAGTTCAGTGCTCGAAATTTCTAGGTGCATCTAGGATGTTAAGTTCATTAAAAAAGCTACCTTTACCCTTCCATGTCTGTAAGGATTATAAATTGGGGAAAATTCAACAAAATTTATTTTTTTTGATTGAGGAAATCATCATTAACATCCATGTTAAGTAAACAATTACTAGAAATCATACTCAAACAGAACTAAAGCTTTGAGGAATAGTAAGTTGGTAAAGTCTGTGGACGTCATACCACAGACCTGGGCTCAAAACCTGTCTTCACCTACAAATAAATTAACCACTAATGTTTACCTATAAAAAAAAAGGGCTTTGAGGAATACCTCCCTAGAAGAACACAAGTAAAAACCATTAATGCTTACTAAACAACAGTTAAAAAGAAATTTAAAAAAAATAGAGTGATGACATATAGCTCCTTATCAGAAGAAAATGAGCAAAAATTATAAACCAAACTTGAATACATACATGGGACCTTACCTTGGCTCCGATGACAATTTGGCAGGTAGAGAAACCTTTCGGCTCAAAACCTATGTGAGAGAGATTCAATATCAGACACCCATCAACATCATTGGATATCACTAACCTAAATAGAATTAACACAAAGGATATACAATGTCTAATTTAATCATCAAATCATTAATTACTCAGATACTCAACCTTCACTGCAGTGTAAGGGAGGAAAAATTCTACCACTTCAGAAACTATATGGAGTATCAATCCTTATATAAATTGGCACCAAAAAAAAAAAAAGACTTATAAGTTTCCAAAGGGCTGATAAAAATATCCAACGGATAAATAATTAAAATCATATGCAATTAATTTTACTTATATGAAATATGCAACATACATGATCCAACAATTTTAAGATGAAAGCCACAATTAGCAGCATGAGATGGTAACCACATAAACCAGGTTAAGGTTCGAGGATTTTGAGACATAATCAGGGTGAATTTTTTTCCAGAATGGTAAGAAATTTATTTTTAAGCCCAAGAACAAGAAACAAAAACAATACAACTTCACCAGGAAGGTGAAAGCAAACAAAAACAGGAAAACAGAACAATACAAGAGCAGAAACGCAAAACGCAAAGCAAGAACAGGAAAAGAAAACAGAGGCAAAAACAATGCTACACCCCCCATAAAGAATACCACTCTTGTCAAAAAAAATTCCGATGGAGACCAACTCGAAAAGTTTATCATAGACAGAAGTAATCAAACCTTCCAAACCCAACAATTTATCCTCTTATTCCTTTCCTTCCAAACAGCGCAACAAAGAACCCCAGGAAGATACTGCCATAGCCCTGCAGGAACATCTTCCAAGGCCGAAATCCACCACCCTGACATAAGGTCCTTGAAACTGAACGAAAAGGGCCAAGAAACTCTAAGCTGAGGGAGCAAAAAAAAGAGTACCAAACTTTTCTAACCACCAAACAGTGCACAAAAAGATGATACACCGATTCCTCCTCCACCAAGCACATCACACAACGATTGGCCAGACTCCAACCCCTACTTCTAAAATAATCCACAGTAAAAAAATTATCCAGATACGCACCCTGATGCAGGACAGTCTAGAGGTTGCAGTTAACTTATGGATTATGGGCCCATGAAATGCTAAGCAAGGAGGATTGGAACAACCCTTAGAATTGGAACATTTAAGATAATTCAAACTAGGACAAGACAACTCTGGAAATTCTGGACAGCAATGGACCAACAACTGTAACTTTCAAAGGGATTGTCCAAACAGGCTGTAATTTGACAGGAAACTAGATTTAGATACCAAGAATGAGCAACCCAGTGCATGAGGCTCCCGCTAACGCAGGGTCTGGGGAGGGCAAGATGTACGCAGCCTTACCCCATTTCTGGAGAGGCTGTTTCCGTGACTTGAACCCGCGCCACCAGGGACGCTAATGGTAAGCCTTACCGTTGGGTCAAGCCGCCCTGATTCTGAACCTGATTCTGACAGAATGAAAAGTGGATACTTGTGCATTTTCTAAACAGATGCATACAAACACCCATATTAAGATGTGAATGAGTATTCAATGCGCATGATATAAAATACACTCAATGATACACAATAGATTGCCCTGTACATTCTTATTAAACATATATACAGTTGAAGCTAGAGATTCATCATGCAATATCTTGCTTTAGCCGTTGATAATTTGTGATAAAGAAGGAAGAATTCGCAGCCATTAAGAAGGGTACCATGAGGCAAAGAACCTTGCATTGGCATGTCACAACTTGGTATGTTTCCAATTGAGCTTCCGAGGCCACTAAAGTTGCTGTAACCTGTACTTGCCACCCCCTTTGATCCAATATCAGCTGAATCAGTAATGGTATATGTCATAACAAGCACTCGAAGGTTCCCTCAAGAAGAACTTATTTATTTTTTTAAATCAAATCTAATTCTTAGACACATCAAAGTGTTAAACTTTCTAAGAAGTTCAAAGTTCATTAAGAAAAAGTATATGCATGCCTTCAACTCCATGAAGATTGCTATACTCGTCTTGGGAGGGAACAGTTCCACTTGATGCAATATTTATAGGCATGGATGTTTCATCCCATGGGGAATATCCAGGTGCAAGACCATTCAACGTAGAAGGATAAGCCATGGATGCTTGCAGAGGCATTAAAGCTGCAAATGGTTAACAAAAGTACCATGTCAGGCGGTCATGTCAACAACTGAGCATTTTTATTAAAAATCCTCCAACTGAATATCTTGTCCATGTTATGAAGACTAACAGACCATTTTTGGATGCCTTCTGAGGATAAGGATGAGAAGCTTTGCGCTTGGGGCGAGGAGGGGGCACATGTGCTATTGTACCATTTTTTTGGACCTTCAAAAAGTATTTCTGAGCATGACTCCGTATCTGCAAATATGAAAATTAATAAATACATAACAGCACCTAGCATTAATGTCAAGATAAACAAAATTAAACATCAGAAAATTATTGGTAATGACATAGTTTATAGCTCAGATTTTAATGTTACAGATCTATCATAAATTATGCCTAATAAATCTCATGAAGAAGTTATGACTCAGCATTGAGACATTATGTTGACAACCAAATTCAGAAGAATTAAGAATATACCAGAATACATATGATACAAGTGCAAAGTATCATTGTCATTCTTCGATTATATGGCATATTAACGTCACAATTGTAACTGTGTATTTTTTATTTTTTTCCTACAGTACATTTAAGGTGTTGATCAGTCAGATCAAGTTGGGTCTGTGTCAGAACCGGGCCATAACTACAGGCCCTAAATAAATAAATCAACCGATTTGGACCTGGAAAAAACTGGTGATCAGTCAGGTTCCTTTGTTTAACACAAAAAGAGGGAGGGTCAGGTTTGTCTTAGGTCAACCAAGATCAGGATTGAGAAAAGCCCCATCCCTATCCACATCTAAACTAGGCTGGGATTAGCCAACCTAACTGAAAAGCAAGGGGATTGGAACCCCTAAGTACATCATTGAAATATACCAATGTTGTCAAGCTCTCATGATTTGTGATCAGATTTGGACTATTCAAATCAAATCCCAAGGAATTCAAATGGGATCTCAATTTGAATCTTACAATTGAATTGTTTCAGAAATCATTTATCAACTGTATTCGAGTCCTATAACACGAGCTGAGTTAACTAGGTCTCGGCTCGATACCTTTGCATAATAGGTTTTTTCTTTCCAGGAGCTTTTAATTAAAACCTCCTTATTTGCTTTTTTGTCACCAAACTGAAGACTGATATGAGTTCTTAAAACCCCTATATCAAGAGATTGAAAGGAAGACCAAAAAAATGCACTTGGTCAAAATTTTCACAACTTCACTTTTTCTTACAGTCAGTTGCTTTCTTACAGTCAGTTGAGTCCACCTTTTCCATTGTCCATTGAAGCAGATTATGCAGGAAATCGGAGTGGAAGTAATTTTTAGAGATGGGTACAAAATGAAGGAAAAACTACCTGGATTACAGTCTTTGAACCAACAAAGTCTTCAATTTTCTTCCAGTCACGATCAAACCTGAATTAGCCATAAATAAAGCAAAACCCTCAGTTTGAGAACCAAACTGGTTCCACACAATAAAAGAATTAACATAGAAAATGATTGGTACTTATCAAAAAAAAAAAAAAAAAGGGAAAGATATATGAGAAACGAACATTAAATTTTCATAACAAATCAAACAGGCCAATGCAGAAGTTACTAGCCGAGTTGAACTAGTCATTTGAGAGGAAGTTTGCACCAGATGAGTCAGTCCAAACCAGCCCTAAACCACGACAATAACTGCTGAATCAGACAAACCCATCCGAAGCATAGAGTACCAGAATTGGGAACAGTTAATTGAATCCAAATAAATTATATAAACTTTGCATTATAAAATTTCAATTCAATACTCATCATAGAATGATCATTCATCCGGCAACAACTGAACAGAATCGTTGCACAGACATTAGAGATTCATAGGCATACTCGAAGACCATTTATACGAAAACCCAAAACGCAATTTATCTGGATAAACAGTTAATTCACTTGATTCAAAATAATAAGCAATCGAAGCAAGTAGAAATCGAAAATAATAACAAACGAAATCTACCAGAAATGATGTTACAGGAGAAATCAAATCACGACCCACAATTTACAAACTAATCCGATAACGAATACAGACGAGCAGAAGAAATAATGACGAAACTTGCACAATCCAGAGTACTCACAGTTGCAGAGCTTCAAGGAACTTATCGTGCTCTTCTTCACTCCAGCTCTCCCTGGACTTGGTGATGGTGTAAGGTTTCCGGACCTTCTTGCCTGAGGCATCTGTGGGCGTGGACGCCGCCATTGATTGAGGGTTCGAAGAGCCGGAATTCGTGTTCGTGGAGTGTACAGAGACGCTCGAAGAGCATTTGTGGAGGAAGGGGACAGAGAAGGTGACAAGATTCTGTTGATGGGGCGAAGCTCTTTAAATTTTTGGATTAGGACTCCAGCTTGGTTTTCAAAAGAAGTGGAGACGGAGAGGAAAGAGAGAGGTGGTGGTGGGGGTGTGAGGTCACAGAGAGCGCCCAGCTTTCGCGGGTTGTGTATATATACGGTGAGTAAATTTCAGCCGTTCAAATTCCTCGCCGCCATGAGAACCTCGACTTTGCTGATTTAACCGACTATTCCACGATCTGCAAATTGGGAAGTGTTCATGTGTAGCGCTCGTACACAAGACTTGTGGAAATTACAAAGCCATCCAAGGTTTGAATCATTTCCTGTCTTGCATGTGTCTCTTCTAACACCTTTAGGTTTTCTGAACTGATGATTCACTGTTAACTTGATGTTAGAGTTCAAGTTAGACTGCGAGTTGAAGTGGATTTGAGTTTGGCTTTCTAAGTATTCGTCTTGAGGAATGTGTTGAAGTGTATTAATACGATTGAGATCGTCTGTAGGCCAGCCCTGTAGACTTTGGCCTATAGCGACAGCGACATGTGGCTTTCCACTCCCCCCCTTTTATTTTGCAAAACCACCCCCTCCCTTATTTTAAAACAGGACAACCAATCCCTCACCTTTTTTGTTTGCAAAACCACCCCTCCTTTTTTTTAAATCGCTAGGGTGTACGCACCGGATTTTGTGTGCACAAAATTCATGTGCAAATCGTGTCCATGGACCAAGGGGGCAGACTCATCAGCGTTGAAAAGTGATAAGCGTGCCTCAAAAAGTGTAAATCACTTCTGGCACTGATGTGTCCACCCCTTGGTCTGTGTGCACAATTTGCACACAGATTTCATGCACATAAAATCCGGACTCATGGGTGTAATTTTTGATAGGACCTTTGAACCCGATATGAAATAACTGGGTTAGGGTTGACTGTAACCAGGTTTTGGGTCAAATTGGGTCAACCTTCTTTGACACGATTAATAAATGGGTCAGGTTTGGGTTGGGTTGAGATTACATGAATTTGACCCACCAACATGAATTACCACATAACTCATAGACCCAACACAAACCCAACACGAAATAAGCGGGTTAGGGTTGACTGAAACTGGTTTTGGGTCAAAGCGGCTCAACTGGCTTTGACACGGTTAATAAATGGGTTGGGTAAGGGTTGAACCACATAGTCATATACCCTTATTTCCACAGGACACAAACCTGACCCGCCTACATGAATTGCCACCAATTGGGAGGGAGGGTTACTGTGGCTATATCAGAACACTCCCCACCCACCACCCTAACCCGACCCATTTATTAATCATGTCAAAGCAGGATCGAGCCGCTTTGACCCAAAACCCGTTTACAGTCAACCCTAACCCGCTTATTTTGTGTTGGGTTTGTGTCGCGTTTATGGGTTATATGGTAATTCATGTTGGCGGGTCAGATTCGTGTCATCTCACCCAACACAAACCCGATCAATTTATTAACCGTGTCAAAGAGGGTCAGCCCATTTTGACTAAAAACCAGTTTACAGTCAACCCTAACCCGGTTATTTCGTATTGGGTTCATGTCGATTTCACAGATCGTGTCAAACATTACACCCACAAGCCCGGATTTCATGTGCACGAAATATGTGTGCAAATCATGCACACGGACCAAGGGGTGGACATATCAGTGCCAAAAAGTGATTTACACTTTTTGAGGCGCGCTGATGTGTCCGCCTCTTGGTCCGAGGGCACAATTTGCACATGAATTTTGTGCACACAAAATTTAATGCATATATCCTAGTGTTTTTAAAAAATGGAGGGGTGATTTTGCGAAAAAAAAAAAAAAAAAGTGGGGGGATGGGTTTTCCTATTTTAAAATAAGGGAAAGGTGGTTTTGCAAAGTAAAATGGGTGAATGGAAAGCCCATGTCGCCCATAGGCCACAGCCTACGGACGATCTCAATTTATATTAATATGGGTATCTATTAACACCTTTAAGGTTTTGGAGGAGTCGGTTAGTTCACTATTAACTTAGATTTGTCATGGCAACACCAATCACTATGTGACACATGATGCCTATGAGAGTTGTCTTCAAAAGGTGTTATTGTAAATACATAGTTAATAAGTACCTTTGTATTTATCAATTTGTTATGCATCATTTCACATGTTGATAGGTACATTTAGACCGGAGATGATTGGAACTTAACCATCTATCGTATGTTGGCCTAAAGAGATGGCACCAATAAAAGCAGGAGGCATGACAAATGGTGTCTAAGTGTTTAAACATTAGTGAGTGAGGCTGGTTTAATAAGGCTGCGTTTGGCAGCCACCTGTAATGGAATCATTTCATTTGAGTTTCACAAGGCTTTTTCACTCACAATGGGATGGTTTGTGATGAATTCATTTAGATTTACAGCCATTTGTGCTTGATAACATAAGTCACTTCTTTTTATAGAAAAACCTAAGATGACTTCATTTCTAATTATAGTTAACAAATCAATATAAATTTGAAACCATCATCTCATGGCTACAAATGCCTTTAAAAACTCAAAAGAAATTATTACATTACAGGTGGCTGCCAAACAGGCTATAAATACATGACAAATAAGTATATTATCCATTCACCAAAATACCTTTTATCACGCATTATGTCACATGCGAGGCTGCAGTTAGGGTGACATCTCATAATTGGGAGCAGATTTGATTCATCTCTAGTCTAACGGGAGAGTAATCACATCAATTGCAATAAATGTGTTGCATGATGTTTGATGAGTACGGCTGTCAATGAGCTGAGCTAGATCATCTCAGCTCAAAGCTTGATTCATTGTGAGCTTTGCCTAAACCTTAAATTGAGCTCATTTAATTAAGTGAGTTTAAGCCAAGTTACACTTGGTTCAATTTGCTAAATGCTCAGCTCATTAAATGTCTTATATATGTAATAGATATAAATATAGCTTATCATATAATTTTTTAACATTAAATATATTTATATATAATTTTTATAAACACAGTTTATTATAATATGTGTTATTGGACTTGTTTATCTTTAGCCTCTAGGAGTAATGCTGTCAAATGGATTGGGCTGATCCAAAGTCCGCCATGTTTGGTCCAAAAAATAATCGGGTTAGACCAACCTAATTTTTGGGTTGGGTTAAGTTGGGTCTAATTTTTAGGTCCAAAATTTTATTTGGGACAAGTTTGGGTAGACTCAATTTCAACCCGATACCTGACCCAGTTCAAATTAGTTAACAAATAATAATTTTATTTATATGTTAATATATATATATATATATATATATTATCTATTCTTTTTGAATTCATATATTTTAAACAAATTTACTATCACCAAATAGTTCAAGTGTTAACTGTTAAAAAAAAGACTCATATAATATGCATTTATGAGAAATTATAGACCTAAAATCAACTTAAAAATAATAAAAAAAAGTTTTACTCTGACAGCTTGAACTTGATTCAAAACTTATTGTTTTAAAGCAGGTTGAACTTAGGTCCAACTTTTAGACCTCAAGTTTTATTTAGGCTGAATTTAAGTAGACCTTTTCCAGGCTCAGCCCGCCCAATTCATGGGTTATTGAGCCTTAAGATTAATGCTCAAAGCTGGAACCTGTAACTTGATGAGCCAACCCGAGCTCAACATCTCAAGCTCCTAATGAGCCTACGTTGAGCCCGAATCTAGTCCTTGAGTGATTGGTATTATAGGAGCTACACAGTTAAAGATACACGTATTTTCTTCATATACCGGATTGATCTAAACTGGTATCTCGCCGCGGACAAAATCGAACCTTCCTTGCGGACACATCGGCGATGTTTTGCCTGTCTGTGGTGTGAGGCTGTGAGCAGGAGACCCATAGGACCGCGGTGGGGCTCAATTGGATTTAGCTTGTACGAGTGAGTCCTTACAGTCCACTAGTCTCCGTGAAAGCAAAACAGTGACCTCCCTTGAGAAAAAGATCTCGGCCCGGCGTGCTCCTTCCGAAAAGCGAGGCTGAGACGATTTGTCTAAGGAAAAAAAAATTATTTAAATAAACTGTTATGACCACCGTTAGATTTAGATCCAACGGAAGCCAAAGTTCAACCCAACTTGTAGCCGATAATGGTGGCTCATTCAGACTACCAACCTGGGCCCATGTCTGGCTCTCCAGGATCTTCTAACACGTGGCACTTTGGCCACCTTTGGTCATGGTTTAGTCACGATCTTGTGTTTTCCATGTGGTTTGAATCGTTTGAACAATCAATCCGATATTGACCATACAATGGTGAAGTTAGACTCTTAATTTGGATTTTAAGACATGAAAAAGGGAAGTTTGGTCTGTCGCCTACCCAATATGTGGCCCAAAATTGGCTTTTGAAATGAATGAGCATTTTTTCTCTTACGGAAAGTTTGAACGAAGGAGATCTAAGTTGTCAGGAGTAATGATCCCTTCAAATAGTCCACGGTAGTTCGGTACATAAAGTTTGGTACTACCTTCTGTGTATTCACTTAAACACCTTCCTCTGTCTTATTCCTATTTATCAACCTTCTTCTGTCTTACTTTTATTTATCAGGTTAACATTTGATAGGTACTGGATAGTAATTATAGGCTAATAATATATTGTACTGCATGGTTTAAAAAATCGGCTGATTCCAAATTGGATTGACAGATCCAACTTGGAGTTGACCAAGTTCAATCTGATGAATTTAAGCAAGGTGAATATCAAAAAAGAAAAGAAAAATATTTAAACAGGAACCATTAGAAAATAAGGCTGTATTTGGATTACCACTTATAATAAAATCATTTCATTTTAAATTTTCATGCCATTTGAAGCCATACTGTGATGGTTTAAAATGAACTCATTTATATTCAGATTGATTTGTTAATAACCTGTTTGGCAGCCACCAGTAATGTAATCATTTCATTTGAGTTTCTTAAGGCATTTGTAGCCATGAGGTGATGGCTTGTAATCACCTCATTCAAATTTATACTGATTTGTTAAGTACAATTAGAAATGAAGTCATCTTAGGTTTTTCTATTAAAATGAAATGACTAATGTTATCCAGCACAACTTGGTGCAAATCTAAATGAGTTCATTACAAACCATTGCATTGTGGCTACAAAAGCTTTGGGAAATTCAAATGAAATGATTACATTATAGGTGGTTGTCGAACACAGCCTAACTAAAATTAGAAATGAAGCCATCTTAGTTTTTTTTTATTTATAAAATGAGTCATTCATAGTTTGGTTTAAAGAATGGAAATCAATCCATTTTGGTTGGGGGCCAGTATGCACTCTGGTATTATGGCAAACCAAAATGAAATGATTTTCATCGTAGGGTAAATAAACACAAAATAAATAAATAATACTATCACATGTGAAATGTTTTTGCTCTAAAAAATGGGAACCAAAATTAAGTTATATATATATAAGGCTAGGTGAATAGATCCGTATGGCTTCTTTTTTTTTTTTGGTAACCATAATATATTTATAAAACTACACAAGAAACCCCTGTTAGAGGAACAAGCATCCAGTCTTAGGTACTCTTCTAGCCAGATAGAGGATTGGGCTGATATCCTTTGCGCCACCCCCCTTGTGAGGCACTCAAGAGCCACACCGGGGGGGGGGGGG
>JAOXJP010231307.1:0-10649 GCA_025762735.1 Platanus orientalis | reverse complement strand
GAAAGTAAAAATGTTAAAATGACAAAGGCCAAAGAGACTTGGGTTCAAGTGTTGAAGAAAGTGATGCGGGATGTGAAATGACTTATATTCAAGTTTCAGGCATATTTTGGTTATTTTAGGTTTAAAATTTTATTTGGTTACAATTGTTATTTTGTTTAGATATTTATTTTTTGTTAATCAGGTTAGGGATTTGGGTTTTTTCTTTTCTTTTCTTGTTTTGTTTTTTTTTCAAGTAGGCTAGATACTAGGTTTTATTTAATTTTTAGGAAAGTGAAGATCAATTTTTATCACCTTTTTAGGTTTTGATTAGTCAAAGTTTATTTGTAGGACTTGATTTTAGTGTCATTTGAAAGGTTATTTGGTTACATTTATAAAGAGTCCAAGATTTTGTGACTTAAGAGTTCTACTTTAATTAAGAGTCTTATAGGGTTCAAAGGTTCTTTATAAATAAAGAAGAGAGAGAGAGAGAGTGGTGTAAAACATACATAAAATTTATTTCATGAGTGATTGTCTTTCTTTTGGTTGATTTTAAGGTTTAACCTCTCTCTTAGTTAAATGGCATTTGAATTGATCTAACATGACAAAAACGGCTTAGCTAGAGTGGAATGGTGGAACAAGATTCGTGTAATCAACCCCCACTTATTGGGATTATGGTTCACAATTTATAAAAAGTTTAAAACTTCATTGAAATTCACTATATCTTAGAGAACCGACATGAAAATCAAGAGGAACAAAATTTCATACTTCTTAAGGTGGAAAGTAAAAAAGCAAGTGGATCTTGAATCCTTAATCTCACTAAAAACATCAATAATATATGAAATCAAAATTTCAATAATATTTTGATGCATCTCTTCACAAAATTTCTAAGATTTTTTGCACATTTCAACAAATTCAACTCACTTCATAAATATTATATGACTTTAAATAGCATATTCCCATTGTTGGGAACCCAATTTTCTAACACCCTTTAAATCTCAAACCTTGAAAGAAATGTGAATTTGACTTGTGAAGAAGCAACCATGTTTCATAACATGATTACTTGGACCTTATCACCATAGATAGGTGGAGTAGCAATATCATGGGCATACCATTCATGAAAGGGTCACGTTAACTCGGAACTCTATGTGATCCTAAGGGAGAAAATATTATGCATGAGTTGTGTTTTGGTTATCATGTTTATGTGGCTTTATTTTGAGTCACATGAAAAAAAAAAAACATTTTGAATAATGATGAACTATATCTTTGTGGTAGCGCTTTAGGTAGTTTCATATTCCTCTCTTATCATGAATGGATGTTTTCATAATCTTACAAATCCAAGTGTGTAATAAACTTATTTTAACATTTCCTAGAGTTTCATTTACGATTTCCATGTTTTTCTAATATTTCCTAATTCCCATAGATTTTCTATTGTTTCAAAACATTCTAGTAATTTTTTTTCCAAAATTTCCGTTGCTAATTAGGGCGAAACATCCATGAAATTGAGATTTTGAAACATGGATGAGATAAGGTTCGGTTATGTTGAGTTGATTGGATTAATGATTTCATCTCTTGCATATCTTAAATTCTTTGCCATATCTATACATTTTCATGTGCATCCACAAAATGTCAGTATGCTCCTCGATACCAATCCTTTAATTTTTGGTATACCTACACCAAAAACCGTTAAAAGCTTGAGTTTTACTTGAATAAAATGAATCATTGTAATATCTCTCGTCTTCCTCTACATACTTGTCAAGAATTACCTCTTGAAAGTTTAGAATATGTTTTTAGTAATTTTATGTTTTTTAACTCAAGGGCCTGCATTTTCTTCACCTACCAACTTTCTTTCTTTCTTTTTTTATAATATCTTTTAACTTTTTCTATATGTCGGCTAGGGCACACTACCATTCCTTAGGAACAAAGATCAAAAAATGAAAAAAGAAAAAAAAATTGTACCAAAAAAGTATCCCATAGGTATTGGGTTTGGGCTTGGTTCATCCCTCATATAGAATGATATCAAAATTGATATTCTTCTCCCTAACTTGTGGCTCCAGTTTGGAAGATTTAGCTTCAAGAAATACATGTGGCCATTAATCATGAAAATCTCACGGGTTCTAAACCATTATGAGGAAGAGAGCTCATGTTTAAAAAATGGAATTGATGCAGACCAGGTTGCATTGTTAATTGAATCAAATGAAGAAGAGGTGATGTTTGGTCAAGTGGTTGATCCATACAAATCGAATTCGATTATTGGGCCAGTCCATAAAGGACTCTTTATTTGGCTCATTAATCTATCTATTCTCCCTCTAAATTTTTATAGAGGTGAACACACAATAAAGTGGGCTCGGTTTTGCCTCAATCAAGACGACTTTGGCAAACTCGACAATCACAGTAAGATAAAAAACCAAGAACAAAGCAGGAAGCAAATGCAAACAAACAATCGAATATCAACAACTCACTTACATTAATTTGAGAACCTGGTACACGAGCAAGGAATACTTAGTTAAAATACAATATGGATACAAGAATCGGAATTATAGTACAACTACTTCTACAACTAAGTTATGTTTACTCCTATGATAAAGTAAATTAACAAATGATGGGATTGGGGATCTTCATAATGTCTCCTAAAGCACTATATATACTTCATCGAAATGATCCTTTCGAGTACTTACCTCTATAATTGGAGCACCTTCTAGATTGTGGCCTGTATCTTGAACATCCTGAACCATTCATTAATTGCTGTTGAAGATGTGCCCACTTTCTAGAACCCTTTTGATTCGTTCCCATATATGATAATGGGCCTGTCATGATTCACCAGATTAACTAAAAGCCTGCGAACTATACCCATGTTTTCTCATTCAATTTGATGAGACACGTGCCAATCATCAGCGTAACTCTTCCTCTTTCGACTTCACACTAATGACACTCCATGTATGGACTTTGCATTGGCTGAATTCAAAAACATGAGTGTCTAAGTGTTGCTATCACTGTGGTTAACTTAAAAGTGGGGTAAACAAATGCCCTTGCAAAACCAGCAACGTGTGTGTACCATCTTTTTTCGACGACTAGGATTTAATCGAAGGTTTTTTTCACCTTTGTGAAAGCTTGAGACCCATTCTGAGATTTTTTTTAAAGATAGCATGAGTTTATTTATGCGAATCACGACACATTTGGTGTAGATAACCATCTGCCACCTTTCTCACTTAACAAGGTGCCTAATCAATGATTGACTTTACTTGGTCACCTAAGCCATCACATCTCTTGAGTTGAAATGAGAAAAATACCTTTGCTACCCTTACTCTTTCTTATCTTCAATGGTCTTAATCTAAGGAAATGAGTCATCTCCCCATCAGAGGGGCACAATGTGCTGCCATTACCAAGGGAGGATGCTTTGTATTCCCCATGCTATTACTTATGTCGGTTTCAAAAACCTTTAGAGGTTATAACAATACCCTTATGTGGATTCCATTTTCTAATGCATAATCTAGTTGATCAACTAGTTGTTCTAGGTTACGAAGAGTAGACTAGACTGGCTCGAGTTAGAACCTTCTTTGGGGAACCTCATACTGGTGAGATACGTGACAAAGAACCTCCGACGGTCAAGTTAGTGAAGTATAATCATAGCAGAGATGAGAGAGTGTGTTGGAAAAATTGTTTCATACCTTAAGGTGAAGATCATCTTCTTCCTTTATAAAAGTAGCTAACCTCTCTTCCTACATTCAGGGGATTTGCTATTTGGATTTCTTCCCTATGTGCTAGGAGGTCAGGAATAGACCTAGATGATTCTTTGCGATCTTCCTTTGACTCGTTCTCCTTAAGGGGGTTAGGAATATCCTTTATGAACTTCAAAATAAGCTTCAAGAGTGGATTTGGTTGAGTTGGGTTCTTAGCCTAGGAATTAGGCATAGTTGTAGTTTTACATAAAAACTGTTTTGATGTTGACTTGTTCAACATCTCAAGAGATTACAAGGCCCTTTGGGTTGAACCCATACCTCTTGGTTTGAATTGGATTCAAACTGAGGCTCGGGTTGTCTTGGTTTAGTGTTGCCACGTGTCTCTCCTTGTTCGACTGATGATTTTTGCCTACTATAGTTTCCCCTCTATTTCCTCATTTCTTAAACTTGAAGCAGAATGGGAAAATATATTGTCATCTTGTTTCGCTTCGGAATTCATGTTGATTCACGTATCTCTGTGGAGATATGGAGCAAGATCTTAGGACGATCTTTAGTTAGCTTGTAGTTTTCTCCTTATTGAATTTCAAAACAAAGGAATGAAAATTTATCTTTGTGGTATACACATGTCTGACTTTGTATTCAAATGAATAGGCACAATTCAATTCCTTTCGCTTTAGTGATTATGAATGTAATCATTTGTAGTTCCAAAGAACTTTAAGCCGCCTTAATGTATGGATATGAAAAGTTTGGCCCTGAATGTCTCTTAGGCTACCAAATTTGTTGGCTATATAATTGTATTGTTTTTTCAAAATGTCTCCATCATCAGGTACAACTCAAACTCCCTTTTCGATTGTCATATGATGCATTCCTCTCTGTTTTCATCTTTCCAAAGCTCTAGCCATGATAATGAGTTTCCTCTGGCCATGTTTGGTTGTCCAATCACGAATGTAGACACAACATTAGGAGATGAAGAGACTGCCATATTAGTGGATGAAGGCCTCATTCTCCCTCGAGCCTAGGGGCAAATGGAGGAGAGAACTAATGAAGAGGTAGTGGCCTTAATTTTGGCCTGTAGTATGAGGGTGAGGGTTTTTTTTTTTAAAGACATTTCTCCTTCATATTTATTTTATTTTTAGACCGCGAACAATACTGTTGACTTGGCGTGGAGAGTCCACACTCATAGCTCCGAGAATGATCAGTTGCAAGAGAAGAACGCTATTCTTCGGGGGCTACTAGAAGAAATTCAATAGGTGGACTGCCAATTAAATATCCATTTGGAATTTTATCTTGAGAGGTCCAGTCTTGCTATGACTGGTCTTGAGAGGTAGAGGTATGGATTGCAGGTAGAGGTTGCCAGGCTGTGGGAAGAGCATGAAAAACAACTTACTGATGAACAAGAGAGAACAATTGACGTTCCTTCGGCCTTCGGACCAAGCTCCCAAGCATGATCATCCGTTTATTTATTTATTTATTTATATGCATGTGTGTACCTCTTTTTTTTCTAAAAAAATGAAGTAACGCTCCATATTGTTGTTCATTACTCTAGCTCTTGCAATTGCATGGATGTGGCCTTGTTTCATATTACCTGGGCATCTAAGTTGCGTATTGCAACTAGGGGATTTGATTAATGAACTTCTATGAAACTCATAATGTAAAGCGGAGCATAGCACTTTATCAAATGTGTTCTCTAGGTGGCCTAGTTGTTTTATTCTAGGGATTTTTTCTTCAACCAGACTGAAGCCAGTTATTTAACCCAATCATTTTGTGGGCTGAAATGCCTAGTAATAGGGTTGTTTGCTTCAACCAGAATGAAGCCTGTTAATTGACCCAAGTCTTTTTAAGTCAGGGTGCCTAGCTGTTCGTTTATAAGACTTTTGCTTCAACCAGACTGAAGCCTATTTATCCACATGAGTGGTTTTTTGGGCCTCATGCCTTTGGAACCTTTGTTAAAGTTTTGGTAATTTTTTGAAGAGGTACATATCCCTTTTTGGTATTATTTTTTTATGCATAAACGGACACTTCTAATCAAACAAAAATCTCTTTGTTGATAATACTTTTTCAAGTGACATGCGTTCCAAGGTCTAAAGTAAGCACTTTCCATTTAGTGTTTTGAGCTTAAATGCCCCTAGACTTCTTATCTCTAATATCTGGTAAGGACCTTCCCAATTTGGTCCCATCTTGCCTTGGCGTGAAACTTTGTTATTTTCAAAGACTTATCTCAAGACCAAGTCTCCTTATTGGAATCTTATACTTTTTGACTTTCTTATTGTAATACCTCATGTTTTTTTCTTGATGTCGTCTGATTAGCTCCTACTCTCTTTTTTCTTTTAAGAGATCCATATTCAATGCAATTTGCTCTCTGTTGGGCCCTTGATAGTTCAGATTTCGTCAGGATCGTCTTAATGAGATAGCTAATGATGACTATGATTGTTGAAATTTTGGTCTCAAGTAATCTTAGAGGGGGGGTGAATTGGATTACTACTTTATTTAAAATTCTTTAACTTTTAAGATCACTTCTTGATTTAATTAAGTGTTTAGTTTAATATGAAGTAAAATATCTTATTAAGTATACCAAATCTCTATGAATTTATCATAGATCACTATTCTCCATCATGCGCTATAGTGTTACCTATAGCAGAGCGGGGGACGGGTTGATATATCCCCTAAGGTTGCTTGATTGATTCTTTTACTTTAACCTTAGATAAATTAAATCAATGTGTTGTGTGACTTGCATAAATGAGATAAACATAAAAGTACAATATAAGAAAAGATGCAAACACAACACAAAGACATAAAGATTTATAGTGGTTTTCTAACACTCCAGACTTAAAATAGGAAGGTTTAGAAAATCCAGACCCAACACCATATGTTAAATTTGAAAAACTTGATAAATTCGAGAACGAGGACCATCCTCAACGTTCAAGTGACCTAGACATAGTTTAGGATGAGTTGGAGACCCTTGGACAATTTGGGTTGGACTTTCGAGGCCTAATGTGAAAAAAAGACCAAAAAACTTAAAAATGACTCAGGTGTGATTGATCACCCACTTTGTGACCGATCATGGCACCTCCAGGTGTGACCGGTCACGAATAAGAAGCACAAGATTTGGGTATAAAACAACCCTACAGGTGACTAATCATGGTGTGACCGGTCACAAACCCCATGGCTGATCACAGGTATGACCAATCATAAACCCCGTGATTGGTCACGATGTGAATTTCAAGAAAAAATGTGAGCACGTACGGGATGATGTGTCATAACGTTATTTGACCTTTATATGAGTAGAATCTTGTTTTAGGTGAGCCTTAATCATTTTTAGACATATTTTGAGTCATTTAGACTCCTAAGAACACAAAGAATAAGAGTAAAAGAGAAAAATGAGGCTTGGAAGAGAAAAAAGTCCTTTCCCAATTAGAGAAATGAGTTTTGAACAAAGGAAATAGACTTTTGGTAGAGGATCCTCTCCAAATTCAAGAGTAGAAGCATTTTGTGAGTGGATACACAATTTATGTTTAAACTTTTCATTATTAGGTTCGTAGAAATATAATTCCATTCTATGTTTGTAAAGATTTGTGGATTAATTTCTATGAAAATTGGTTGTGTGATTGGATATACATTTTATGCTCACTATCCTTACCTAGGACCCTAAATTTAATGTCTAAGCTATATTTTTAGTAGATCCATCTCTACTTTCTTTTGAACTTGATGGTTACTTGTTGATAAATCTTATTATTCTTGATGGAAACATATTAGATAGGGAGTTGTTTGTTGGTTCTTTAATTTCTTAGATTTTAGAGCTATGTTTTCATGGATGGAGTTATGTGTGATGATTTGAATGGTTTCTAATCTATGTGATGAAGTTGTGAGCATGATTTTGTATAAGATGAAGGGGTTAGGAGGATTCTTGTGGTGAAAATTGGATTTGCATGTTGGCATGTGACCAATTTCATATGATTTATTACTTCATGCTTTTGGACTCTTCATGAGATATGATATGTGGACATTTTAAATGACATACTTATGTAGTATCTACTTTACAAAAATATGTTTTGATATTTGGTTTGAATGTGAGGATTTGATATGATACCTCTATGTGAGAATATGCCTTTTTGAGTATGAAGATTTCTAAGTGGGTTGGTCCTTGTGACCTTTATATGTATATGGTCTTTATGACTCTAGAGACCCTTATATGGGTTGACTAGACGTAGTCCTGTAAACCCCTATGTGAGTTTCCCTTTTTGTGCCCGGAGAACCCTTTGTGGGTTAGCCTTTCTGGCTTCAGGTACGCAATCACTGAGTTACATCAGTAGGTGAAGATGACCCTCGTGCTTATTGGTTGTATGACCCCAGAGACCCTAATGCAAGTTACGTGTTTTGTTTTGTCGGAGACCCTTTTGTGGGTTAGCCTTTATGGTTTCAGGTATCTAATCACTGAGTCATATCAATAGGTGAAAATGACCTTAGTGGTCTAATATATGCATGTCTAGTCATTGAGATTTATAAATGGTGCCATCAGGTATCCAATCACCAGGTCACATCAATAGGTGAAGATGACCCTAGAGGCCCAATATATGTTATATGCTATGTCGAAGACCCTTGTGTGGGTAATGTGATTTGTTTTTTTTGGAGACCCTATTTGGTTTATATGATATGCCATATCGGAGACCCTTGTGGGGCTTATGCAATTTGTTTTACCGAAGACTTTATATGGTTTATACAATATGTTTTTCCATAGACCTTTTATGGTTTATCTACATTTAGTTTCACCATTTGATAGAGACTCTTTTGGGTTTGCATGTGGCACATATATTATTTGGCTTATACAAATAATACTTAGCATGTGACATATAGCATGAAGCATATGCATGACTTAGTTTAGTTCACTTTGGACACACTTATGGTTATCTTGTGGCAAGTGCATACTCGAATCATAATAATGATACATGTTTAGTAAATTTGATGCATTCACATATTTATTTTGATTCCTTACTTTATCATGATTATTCTTACTTGCTATTGTGAATATCTTTGGCCTCTTCACGTAACATAAAATGTGTACCCTTTCCTTGAGCCTGTCAAGCTTACCCCAATTTGACACCACCTTATAGATGGAGACACAGAGGATAAGGATTACTAGGAGTCATTGGGGAGACGACGATGTGATAGTTTGGATGGGTACCTATGTTCGAAGACTTATCTATAGGTTTACATTTCCTTAGACATTGGATTTGAGTCGTTTATTCATTTCCGTTTGGTTTGTATTATTGGCCATTGGCGACCTTATTATGGATGTAGACTTTGAACTTATTTACTAGTATTGATGGATATGGATTACTTTTCTACTGAACTTAGGATTATGACTATTTTTACTATTCTGCTGTAATGTGATTGGTTAAATGATATTAAATGGATAAGCACAAAAACAGTAAGTGATTATATGAAATGTGATGTGAATAAATAAAAGGGTTGATGACTCACTCATTGCTCGTTGGTCTCTCTGCTATGATAAATGAGTTCAGGGTAGGTCATTCCCATGTCATGGATCTGGACTTGGCCCACATCACGACACATGAATTCGGGTTGTGATTGGTTTGACACTTTAGCCTACGTCCACTGTCGAACGACTTACTCTATGAGCCCAGTTGATTTTTTTATTAATAGTCTAACACTATTACAAAAGTAAATCAACAAACTTACTCAACTTCCTTTAGTGGCTCTAGTGAAGGAAGGTTCCACACCCGGTGTCTTCAACGAGTGCTCTAGTTTAGTGCCTCTAGTGGACTTTTTCTTTTGGTGTCTCTGGTGAAGGATTAATCCTACTAGAATTGATTGCTTATATTGGTCATGCCTCTTAGTAGGTAAATATGACTATTGTTGACAAACTCAAGAGCTCCTTAGGATAACATTTGCATCGAGGAAATTTTGGCTATCATAGAGACTTAAAGACTAAGTCTCAATCACTCCAACACAACTTGGAACAAGGCATATATCAATAATCACTTACCTAAGTTGTGTGGCTAATTCTCACATAAAGATTTACCAATAGTATAGCAAAAACAAAATTTTTCAAAGCTCTACACCCCCAATAATGGATAATTCAATTGATCCTCATTGGTTGGTCTTAATGGTGATTAAGACCTCTATTTATAATGTAAAGTCACCTTCATTTCGAGCCCCAGTGGCTCTTTTCAAACAGTAAAAAAACTAGCTATTAATATAATTCAAATTTTGAAAGATTTCCAATATGGGGCATTCGAGTAGTCAAATAACCTATTTAAGCACTCGAACTAGGTTATTTGAGCACTCAAATCTAGGTCAGCTTCTGAACTGCCCAGACCGAGCAGGTTCAAGCACTTGAAGGTCCTGTTTGAGCACTCGAACCCTACTAGTTCACTTTCTTTTGATTTTGAGTTGTTTTTCATCCACTTTGTGAACTTGGCATTGGTTCGAGGCTTGGCCTAGGGTCATATATATTCATTAAAGTCCTCCTAGGTCTAACCATGGTCTCTTTGAGGTACTTGAGCATCCAATCATTTTTGGGAGAAGTCCTTGGCTTGTCTCTTACTTGTTTTTGCACTTGTGCAGTTGCCTTGACCATTCGAAGTTTTCTTCTTGTCTTGAATTTGTCTCTGAATAGCATGTTGAATTTCTTCTCCATGTTCTAATGTTTCTTGGTGTAGCTTGAGGTTGGTTCTTGTTCTTCACACTTTATAGACTCCTTACTGACTTTGACATTCAATGTTATATAGAACCATTTCCTATACACCACATCTATCTTTGGCATGAAATTGACAATACAATATACTTGGCAATCTCTCCCTTTGTCAATTCCATGACAAAACCCAATAAATGAACAAATTACAAAGAATTTACAATTAAGTATATATTTTTGGACTTGACAAAGACAAACAACTTAGTCTCCATATGGTGTAGCTCATGTGCTCCCCCTTAATCCTTGGGCTTGTCAAAAACCTGCAACACAGGACATATACC